>KV017464.1:256467-272812 GCA_001598015.1 Dorcoceras hygrometricum
TCCAAAACTGAATAATATGATCTGAAAAACCATTTTTCAGAACCCCAGTGCAAAATGACCGTTTTGCCCCTCAACAGCGGGAAACCCCGGTTTGACCCCTGTTGACTTTTAGGAAGTCGCACTCCCCAAAATCCTCTTCTCGTGCTCAACACATTGAGCTGAGTATCCGTGCGGGAATCTCGAATCCAGTACTTGTGTGACCCTCAATGGTTCAGGGATACAGCTAGCCGTGGGCCCACAACCATTGTGGCTCCGGAATCACAATCCCGGACTAGCCCAACGGATCATGGTAAGAGCTTCTAGCAACATCGCCCCATGATCCCCTAGGTATCACTGATAGTGCCTGCAAGAACCAGTTGGTCGTGGTTAGCGTACAGTACGGTCCTTTCAATCCATATATCCCGATCAGATCAACGACCATTGGTAAATCGAGAGTCGCTATAGATCCGATAGCTATGCATACATCTTGGAGATCGAATAGTGACATCGCGAGTGTAACTAGGTAAACACATTTACCTAAAACACTTCTAGTACTCTGGCAAGATATTTATACACTATTATCCCCTCAGATAGCATAGGATATCCACGCATGTCTGCGAGCGGTGAATCCTCGACAACGATGCATCGACTCCTACACGCATCGGGGTCTCACCCAATCCCGACGCCTTATGACCCCAAGTGAGTCGGCAAACGGGTCAAAGTGAGACGCCTATCATGTAGAGTCTCAATGACGTTTCGAGTCGTGAGGATTAATCAGTACAACCAAGACCTCGGACTTATCCACTCGACAAATGGTAACCACTTGGAAAGTCCGAAGGAGGGTAGTTCGATAGATCACCAGGTCACTATCTATCTGCATGCTCAGAACATCACAATGTTCCCTACCAATGAAACATAGTACTTCGCATCGCAGATACTAGTCTCGAACTCGGGTGGCCTTATCCTCATTTTGGCGGCCCAATCGACTAGGAACATGTTCAGAATACACAGCGACTATTAGATGTGTTTCATGATAGCCGTCATACCCACTATCACATCTAACATACGCTTTGGTGCATTCTAGGTCTTTACTCAACGCAATTGTAAGTCATTACACACATAATGAAAGTAAAGAACGCCATATAAATAAATGCGAATATCATATATAAAGATTGTCATATACAAGAGTCTATAAACCCACACGCCACAAGTTGGCTAGTTGGGCATCTACTCTAACAAATCGTCGGAGAAAAGCTACGGTGAACAGTGCTTAGGGTTCGCGACAGAGATTGGGAAATCGGGGAAAAATATTCTAAGTATGGGATCTCATGCCAATTCGAAGACCAAGTCTTCTAATAAATACACTTCTCAACAGCTGATAGAAACAAGAACAGATTCCACCGCAAAATCAGTTATCGCAAATAATATTCCCAACCAACTGCTGAAATCTCACACCAGCAGAGTCCTATCGCTAAACAGCGAAAAACTAAACAAAACGACGTCGCAGAGGACACGTCACCTCGCTACCAACAGTTGATTCACAAACCAGCAGCTGAATAAAACAAAACGCATCAGATCTCTCAAGGGAAAAATATTCTAAGTATGGGATCTCATGCCAATTCGAAGACCAAGTCTTCTAATAAATACACTTCTCAACAGCTGATAGAAACAAGAACAGATTCCACCGACAAAATCAGTTATCGCAAATAATATTCCCAACCAACTGCTGAAATCTCACACCAGCAGAGTCCTATCGCTAAACAGCGAAAAACTAAACAAAACGACGTCGCAGAGGACACGTCACCTCGCTACCAACAGTTGATTCACAAACCAGCAGCTGAATAAAACAACGCATCAGATCTCTCAACAGTAGATATCTAATCGCGACCAACAGCTGACGCTAAACGTTACACCCAAAACATTGTCGTTCCAACTTATCAAAACGACGTGGTTTCTTCCTCACGCTACAATACAAAATCTGAAATCCACGTCAGCATTGCTGCTGCTTCCTACCAAAACGCAACAGCTGACGCGATCGCTCAACTACAGGAACGTTGACTCACGTTGACATCTGTTGGCAGTAACAAACAGACTTTCCCCAAGACATATGCTCCCGCGAAACGGCGTCGCATCATGCCCGCACCACATTCAACAGACCCTCTTACGTCAGCAGATCTCTCACTAGCGATAGTCCAAAACGGCGTCGTACCAACTAATCTAAACAACGAAGTTTTTCACTCGCTACTAAAACACGTTGGCAGAATTTTAAATAGTACTAGCACTAGCAGATTTTTCCTATTTGATCAGATCTCTCCACAAATCTGAATTCTTAAAATCCGATTAATTCCACAAATTAATCTTTTCTAAATTTCAGGTCTCACATTGACTAACGCTCCAGCGGTCTGCATGGATCTCATGAAACCGCGTTTTTCAGCCGTACCTTGACCAGTTCGTCATCGTCTTCATTGATGACATACTTATTTATTCAAGGAACAGGTAGGAACATAGCCAGCATCTGCGAACTGTCTTGTGAGTACTGAGGGAGCAGAAGCTGTATGCAAAATTCAGTAAGTGTGAGTTTTGGTTGGAGAGAGTGACATTTCTTGGGCACATCATTTCTAGCAGAGGTGTGGAGGTAGATCCGTCTAAGGTAGAGGCAGTCAGAGAATGGGCAGTGCCGAAGAACGCGTCTGAGATTCGCATTTTTCTAGGGTTGGCAGGGTATTATCGAAAATTCATCAAGGGACTTTCCTCAATTGCAGTGCCCTTGACTGCATTGACGAAGAAGAATGACAAGTATACCTGGAGCCCGGAGTGTCAGCAGAGCTTCGATACTTTGAAGCAAGCTCTCATCTCAGCACCTGTCTTAGCTATGCCATCTGGGCAAGGAGACTTCGTGATTTACACCGATGCGTCTAAGCTAGGCCTAGGCGCAGTCTTGATGCAGAATGACAAGGTAATAGCTTACGCCTCGAGACAGCTGAAGATGCATGAGAAGAATTATCCGACACACGATCTGGAGCTAGCAGCATTCATTTTTGCACTTAAGATTTGGAGGCATTATCTTTACGGAGAGAAGTGCAAGATCTTCACCGACCACAAGAGCCTGAAGTATTTCTTCATGCGGAAGGAGCTGAACATGAGACAGAGGAGATGGCTAGAGTTGGTGAAGGATTATGACTGTGATATTAGCTACCACCCGGGGAAAGCTAATGTGGTGGCCGATGCCTTGAGTAGAAAGACCGCAGTTGCTGCACATCTAACAGTTTCAGGGTCTTTGCAGAGGGAGATTCAGAATTTTGGGCTAGAGGTCAACACTGCGGGTAGAGAACCTAGACTGAGTTCGATGACTGTATGGTCCATGCTATTAGACCGCATACGTGATAGTCAGGCCAGTGACGAGCAGCTATAGAAGTGGAGACTAAGGGATGAAGAGAAGGGCAGTGGATTCTACACAGTGAGCGACGGGATTGTGAAGTTTAGAGGTTGATTTTGGGTTCCTTCAGGTGATGCACTGAGAGAGCTGATTATGACGGAGGCTCATGCGTCACCATACTCCGTGCACCCAGGGAGCACGAAGATGTACAGAGATATACAACAGTTGTATTGGTGGTCAGGTATGAAGCAAGACATCACCCGATTTGTGTCTAAGTGCTTGACTTGCCAGCAGGTCAAGGTAGAACATCAGAGACCTGCTGGACTACTGAGACCACTCCCTATTCCTGAGTGGAAGTGGGAGAATATTTCGATGGACTTTATAGTGGGACTTCCGAGGTCGGTCAGAGGCTCGACATCTATATGGGTGATTGTTTACCGACTCACCAAGTCAGCACATTTCTGCCGGTGAAGACCACCTTCACCATGACACAATATGCCGAGTTTTACATCAGAGAGATTGTTAGACTACATGGGATATCAGTTTCGATAGTCTCTGATAGAGATGCTCGCTTTACATCGGCTTTCTGGAGGAGTCTTCATGCTTCACTAGGGACGAATCTGCAGTTCAACATCGCTTTTTACCCACAGACAGATGGACAGACTGAGAGGGTGAACCAGATACTGGAGGATCTACTACGAGCTTGTGACATTGATTTTCAGGGGAGTTGGGAGACCAAGCTGCCACTAGTAGAGATTGCATACAATAACAGCTTTCAGGTCTCCATAGGCATGGCACCATATGAGGCACTCTATGGGAGGAAGTGTAGGTCCCCCATTCATTGGGATGAATTCGGAGAGAGAGCAGAGATTGGACCAGAGATAGTTCAGCACAGTACTGAGGATCAGGGATAGGATGAGGACGGTGTAGAGTAGGAAGAAGAGCTATGCTGATCTGAGACGGAGAGAGCTGGAGTTTTTGGTAGGAGACCATTTATTCGTGAAGGTAGCACCCATGAAGGGCGTGATGAGATTTGGAAAGAAAGGGAAGATGGCTCCCAGATACATAGGACCCTTCGAGATCCTCGACAGAGTGGGGACATTAGCTTATCGGGTCGCACTACCACCGTTCCTGGCACCGGTACATAACGTCTTTCACATCTCCATCTCAGGAAGTATGTACCGAACCCCTCTCACGTGCTGAGAGTTGAGCCACTATAGCTATCTCCACAGCAGACGTTTGAGGAGCGTGCTACTCGGATCTTGGACAGACAGAACCGGAAGCTACGTAACCGGACCATTCCCATGGTCAAAGTCCAGTGGCTGAACCATTCGGAAGAGGAAGCTATGTGGGAAGTAGAGACTGATATCAGGGAGCACTACCTAGATATATTCGGTAAGTTTTCGAATTTCGAGGACGAAATTCTTGTTAAGGGGGAGAGTATTGTAACGCCTAGGAATTTCTCTACATAAATCGCATGCCTTAGTATTTACTTCTATTTATAGTATTGATTTATTTCTTTTTACGATTATGCGTTAGTGTTTAATTAAATTAAAATAATGATGAGGTCTTTTAGAAAATTTGTTTTAGATGATTCGAGGCCGGAGAGGTTAAATTAGATTTTTTTTACAAAAATTTCTCTTGAAATACTTCCCCATGCAATAAACGATTTTATATTAGCAACCCTATTAACCCTTTTCAGCGCTATTTTCAAACTTTTAAATTGTGAGGGACTAGGTATTTTTATTTAAAAAGTGAGTAGCACTTTTATTAAAAATTTTAGCACCTTATTTAAAATTTTTAGTAGCAATTATATCCTCACCTCAACACCATGATTGAAACCACCCTTCACCTTATTTATTAACTCCTTTTTTAAAAAATTTTAAAGGGTGGAAAAAAATGGGGTATTTTGAGTAGCACTTTTAAAATTTATTTGACAATTCTTCTAAGCATCCTTATTAAATTAAAAGATCACTTTTACTCCACTATATACATGGATTTTGGCCACCCTCTCCACAAATCACACAACCATCTCAAAAAAAAAAAACTAAACCCTAACCCTCCCTCACTCTTTTCACATCAAAATTTCAAGCTTCTTCAAGATTTTGAAGGTGTTTCCTGGTGTTCCTCACTATCCTGATGCCAAGAGCCCTTTTTGGTTGTAAGTTTTTAAATCAAAGGAAAGTACAAGATTATTTTATGCACCTCTCATTCATATTATGCACGAATTGTGTATATCTCTATATTTTAATGATTTGAATCTATACTTAACGTTGAAACTGATGTATTTTCTCTGATTTTTCATGACAAGGGCTGCCTAGGGTCGGATTCATAGCCTTTTGGTCGAGGGAGTGTGAGGCGTGATGACTAGGGTGACTCACGTCCAAGTTAGGGGCTGGGTTGTGGTCGTCCCTGGTCCATTTTAGGGCAAAGGTCAGAGGTTTTAGGGGTTGTGTATGGGTCAGAGGTCGAAGGGCTGGGTCCTAGTCTAGCTGTGCATCGTTACATTGCGTGGGGTGGCATAGTGGTCGAAGGTGGTGCACAGGTTCAAGCCACCTGATGCATGGTTGAGTCTGATGGGTTAGGCTCGTGTCTAGGGTCTTCTAGGGTCTGTATAGATGGTTGGTCGCGTCTTGTGCGCGAGTCATAGCCTTGTTGACGTCGGGTTGGTCACGTCGTGCGTCATTTCTGAGTCTGGTTTGTTCTAGGAGATATCCCATCGAATTAGGGTCACGTGGGTCCATTTTTGGGGTGATTTGGTTAAAAAATGGAATTTTTATGATTTTTACAGTTTAGTCGCGCAAACTGCATCTCGTCGGGTCAAAAATGGTGATTTCGGGATTTTGGTCCTAGGGGCAGACTGTTGTCATGAAATTATTAGTTTGATGATTTTAAGCCATTTTGATGATGTTTTACTATTTATGTCAATTATTTATGTATTATTATTTTATGAAAATTCTATGTTGAGGATAATGTTGAGGATTTTCGGAAAGTTAAAATTGAGGTGTAATGATGTTATAGGAGGTTTGATAAATATTTGAGGCCGTATGAGGTAAAAAAATAAATAAAAAAAATGTTTTGAACGATGGGCCTTGACTGTGGAATTTATGACGGATATTAGGCCAGAAAAATACCGTGTGGCAATATCAACTTGACGCGTAATGGGCTCCAGAAAGCAATGGGGTGCCTTAAATCGACGGGACTGGATTCCAGAAAAGCACTGGGATGCCTTTCCAAGCCTAGTACTATGGTTTATAGCTTGATCTAGCGACTTGAGGATTTGACGGTTCACAGTCGAGAAACGGAGTTCACCCAAAAATGCTTGTTTTAGAATCCTTTAAATTCATATCATGATTTTGAGGAAAATTATTTGAGAAAATTATAACCCTTTTTTTTATCGCATTAAATGTTAAAAAATGGTATTTGAGTACAAGTATTTTAATGCATGTGAGTGATTTTCTAGTACTTGCTATTGCCAATCTTGTATTTGTTGTGTTTTTAGACTCACTACGTTTGATTGGTGCAGATGACGCGGAGGATGAGATCGAGGGGCTAGATCCTTGAGCAGACGTCAGTCCAGCATGGCCCGACCCGGTGACCATTTCTATTCCGTACTAATTTGAGAAACAGATATTTATTTTGGGGTCGAGATGAATATTTGATTTTTAGGGACAAAGTTTATTTTATTGCGCTTTTAAATTTAGATGGTGATCATATTATTTTGAGCATATCAAATTTTGAATTATTACTATTGTTGTTTTGAATTCCCAGGATTTTGGAATAGTTAAGTTTATATAGTTAGGATTCTCTTGAATATATTACATGTAAAAAAAATATTCCTAGCTTTTATTTCTTAGTTCATTCACTCCCTTCCTACCCCCCCCCCCCCTCCGAACTCCTGAGCTGATATTTCATCTCTTCGATCCAAACAATTGGTATCAGAGCCAAGATCACGGGTTCCATTCTCATTGATTGCACGTAGTGCAATTATTGGGAGTGGGGTTGTTGGAGTACAATAATTGACCCTGCTAGATAGAGCGATCGAACCGTGGTTCTTGTGTTGCTATACGGTTTACAAGATTGGAGTTGCACCGTTACCACCATCTATAGTTTTTGGTAAAGCGGCAAGCGCTCGATCCTACAGTTGGTGATGGTCTGCTTTGGTGAGAGATGATCATTTCTCCTGTGCTAGAGGGCGCATGATCTGTTTGTGCGAGAGCTGAATCGCTAGCGAGGGCATGATCTTCTTGATAAGCGTGATCTGTTTCATGAACTCGAACTGTGGAGCGTGAACTGTTGGGAGTGAAAGCTGATTTGTTGTGCGCGTGCTGAGCTGCATGCCTGGGCTGAATACAGTGGCGAGGTCTGAGCTGATCTGAATATACTGTAGCCGTGGTCTGGAGAACTTAAGTACATATACCTGCTCTTTGACCAACACTTGGTTATTTTTAGACCACTCATTTCCTTATCTTCTCCTGAGATCTCCCGGTAGATATTTTTTAAACCCTAGTCGATACACAGTTCATCCGACCTGGTATTTTCCTGATCACCGGAGATTGGCTGATTAATTTTGAGTGAGGGTACCATGGTTGGAACCTCTCTTCAAGATCGACATTTCTGTACCAGATGGAGTCGTGAGGAGGCTGAACTGGGGAAATCGAAGAGAAGGGTCGCGAGCTACATGTCGCGATTTTTGGCTGCATGAGCTTAGTTTCATGTAACCGAGGCCTTGAGTGTAGTTTTATACCTTGGGTTGTTATGTTTTGAGCTAGGTTTGGTTTATTGAGATTGAGTTCAGGCTGACCAAACTTTGAGTTTCAGCCGTGAGCTGGTTGAACTTACACCAAAGCTTGTATTTTTTATGTTGGCTGGACGTTAATTTCTTATGTTGGCTAGGTTATTATTTGCTTGTATTTTTTATCGCTGGGTATGCCTAGCGTTTAAAATTTGTACGAACTTTATTTACCATCTATGATATGTTTTTTCATATCAACTTACACCAAAGCTGATTTCATAGATATCTTGACAGATTGTACCTCTCTTATGGTTTTTCCATGAGTTGCTGGCCCTGAGCTGTTGGCCGAGATCTGAGCGTGGCAGTGAAGGTGTTCTGCTATCAGCTATGAGCTTTGTAGAGGTATTCGGTAAGATATGCGTGAGGTACTAATTTGAGCTCGTATTTACAGCCTTGAGATAAGCATGTGAACATATTTGTGGCTGTGTGCCGAGCTGCCGTAGACTTGTTGTGCGTATGATGAATTGCTGTAACCTTTTATGCTCGTGCTGGGTCATCGAGATGACCTTCCTGTGTATATTGTTGTGTCTGTGGCTGTGAGCTGATTTTCCTAGCCGTATGTAGCATGAGGAAGCCTGAGATGTTTTGTCCTGGTATGGCTATGCTGAATTTCATGTATTTTTATGTCTGTTGTTGCATGAGTTTTGTTGGCATTGCAAGTATACGTATCATGTTGAGCATGACATAGCGTTAAATGCATCTGCACAGCATATTGGGCCCTGTGATCCGTTGATCGTTGTTGATCTCACGCTTTGTTTGAGTTTTACTCTAGTGATGCGGTGTTGAGTTACACAATCACGATTGAGTGCACTGAGGATGCAACGAGTTGCTCTCGCCCCCTCAGTTGCAGTGACCTGGATAGATGGTGGTGGGTGGTTGCAGTACTCTTGGCATTCCGTGCGGCTAGTCGGGTACCGCCCGTCATCTCATCGATGATGAGCCACATCTATTTTCCATTTGGTTTGCCCGTGTAGTGCCCGAATTCCCGATGACGATGCCGCAGATTGTTTAAGACCGTTCGTTTGGCTTCCGTTTCGTTATCCAATGACTCTTGGTACCTTTCATACATTGCACGACATGATATGTTACATGTGTTATTTGATGGTTGTTTTATGATTGCTCTTCGTGATAAGGTTTGACCTCGTTTGTTTTTCCTTGGGACATGGATTGGCCATTGCAGGTTTTGGAGGTGGTTCAGCTAGTCCCCGAGATGCATCAGCTGGCAGAGCCCCATGGGGGTCTGTGCGTCCCAGTTATATATAGATCTTATCGAGTCATTGCCAGGGGATGCCCTGTGTAGTTGTTCTATCTCTGATTCGATTGTTTGTATCTATATATATTCTTTTGTGGTTGTTGAGTTTTATATGGGCTTTTGAATCAAAGTCTGTATTTTGAGTATTCGTGTATTTTGAAGTTGTATTTTTAGTTCAGGCCAAAAAAAAAATTTAACCACTTTTTAAACTTCCGCGTTTTAGCATTGACTATGTGTTTAATCGGTATTATGAGCACCAGGCTTGCCATATCGCAATGATATGTGTATTTTGTTTATTCATTTTGTTATTATGAGATACATATGTGCCAAATGGGAGAATATAGGAATATTTTTTATTCGGATACCAAAAATATTATCTCATTAAGTAGCACATATAGATTTTGATTAAGATTTGATCATGCATATCATTTTATCTTTATAAGTGGCCAAATATTGAAAGATTTAGATGTGCACAGCCTATAAGGATTGTAATCAATCAAAATAACTAAGATTCATTTTATCAAGATTTGTTACAATCTTGATAGATTTGTTGATGGCACAAATTATCTATAAATAGTGGCTCTAGATCTCTAAGCACGCACACCTAAAATCATTCACACATTCTATTGTGAGGTCTTGAGTGCTTAGAAGGATCTGTAACAATTATAGTTTGTTGCTTGTGATGTTCAAATTTCTGCATCAGAATCAATGGTTGGAGGTAATTCTTGATTCGCTTCTGTTCGGTATCATGTTATTTAAAAAAATGATCTAAATTCTTAGAGTCTCTTCTTATTACAAATCGAGCCCTGGGAAGGATTAGAAACAAACCAATGTACTAATCCTTCCCCATTCGAGCCACAATTTTCATTCACAAGTCCAATATTATCCAACAATGCCCATGTGCGTGTGCTTAACTCTTGATATTTACCGACTACCAACAACTATTTTCATAATCGACTATATTTTGTGTTTGCATCATTAGTTTAAATAAATTATAGAGATATATTCATTGCGGAGATTTAATGACTTTTTTACGTCATGAAATTTTACGTATTTGATAAATTTCAAATGACTTCCAGAGAATTCCACAGATTGTAACAGATTTAAGAAACTTCTTTTGCAGATTTTTTTAGAAATTTATAAAATTTTCATCAAATCAGTTAATTTTAGATATGAATATAAATAAAACATAGTATTCTGAAAGACATAAATATTTACATTAAATATTTTATATTGATATCGTTTTATAAAATATATAAATATATATGTGTGTCTGTTTTCTATCTTTGTAATATTTCTATAGTGTATCATTGCATTATATAAATAACATTAATAAGATAAAGAAATAAAAAATTAATTTAATAATTAAAACTAAATTTATTTGTTAAAACATTTAGTGTTACTTCTATAACTAATAACATTTATGATTTTCATGGACATAGCATCATATTTCATTAAGAAATTGTTGCAAAAATATATTTGAGACTTCTAAAATTATTTTTAAATTTCTATGGATTTCGAAACTCCACGGGAGTTTTTCAAATAATTAATCCTTCTATATTGAATACACAATCTATATTACCAAACTCTGTAATATTCATGTAATACCTCTATTTTCACATCTTATTAATTTAGATTGTTCTTAAATTATATTGCAACTCAAACATCACGTCTTAGTCTCTCTACTAAGATAGACAATTATTTGCAATATTCTTTTAATACCTTGAAGGGGTCCGAGAACTCGGTACCGTGAGCTCTCACACAGCTCGGGTACCAATTCATGGATCGAAAATGCAGATTGTGTGCTTTTAAAAAGGGTTTTAAAAGAACAGCACACAAGCAGATCGCGCATAAGCTGAGACAGCACGGAACACCGCTGCGTGCTGAACATATCATGCACGATCTGAACTGTGAAAACATGAGCTGATATCTTCGTCTTCTTCCCAAGTTGTACAGTCGATTATAGATTCTGTGTTTAAGCTCTCGGCCTGTATGTATATATCTTTGTGCAAATATATCCATTGGACACAAGTTCCTAGCATGTCCTTATCATTTAATGCGTTTGCAGACTTGTTGACTTTGAGATCTCTTCGTCATTAATGCATTTACAACCTTTTTAGACTTTGAGCTCTGTTTCAATCAGACAAATTAGTTTATATTCTAGTATTCCGAATAGTTGGACAAACTAAGTCGTCTGAGATGATCTTTCAGGAAGCTCCTGATCTGATCTGCTCTTCTCTAAGCTGCTCTGAGCTGATCTGCTCTAAACTATTCTAATCTGAGTCTTTCTACTCTTGAGCTGTTTCTGCGCTTCTTCTTTAAGCTGCTCTTGTTCTTATCTACTCTAATTTGCTCTAACTTGATTCTGTTCACTGTGAGCTGATCTGATACGAAGCCTACTCTGGTCTGATCTGCCTATTCTGTTCTTCTTTCAACTGATAAGCTGATCACTCAGTGCTGCTCTGTTCTCATCTGCTCTTATCTGCTCTAAGCTTATCGCCTCTTTTAAGCTCTGAGCTGATCTGTTCGTAAATCTCTAAGCTGGTTCGTTCATTTCTGTTCTGCTCTTATTTGTTTTGTTTCTCTATGTTGACTGCTCTTGCTCTGTTGTTTCAGCTTAGACGTTCTCAGCTGATCTGAACCAATAATGCTCTGAGCTGTTCACTCTGAACTGACATATATACTACGATGATTCTACTAGAAGACTTTGATTTATCCAACATTTTGTATAAACCCACCTCTATTGGACTTACCACATTGCCCAAACTGAGACTCCTAGACTCCACACTGCATATGTTTAACAACTCAATGCCAAGACTACAAATACCAAGTTTAACATTGTTGGATCTGTGTTTACAGATCAGAATCTGAATTTTTATTAACACAAAATCTGTAATTATTCTACTAATGTTTTACGTGCGATGTGCAGTGCACTTGATTAAGAAGATAGGATATATCCAGACTGGAACAGTAAGGGGACGCCCAAGCTGGAACAGTTGAAGATGTCTACGCTGGAACAGTGATGGGACGCCCGCTGGTACAACAGAAGAGATCCAGAGTGCAGGGAACAACAAGCTGCTTTACCAGCTTGGTAATAGAGCAGTTCGTTGATCAAGCGCAGTGAGATCCAGTGAAGAGCAGAACTGTTCAAGCGCAGATCAAGTGCAGTGTACAAGTGCAGTTTCAAGTGCCGACGCATAGACAGGCGTAGTGATCAAGTGCAGGTCAGATCACTAAGCGCAACTATAATCAGTTCATCATAGGGATCTCAGTCCTTGCGAAGACTGAATTAGAACTGATTATTACATCCCAAAGAAGTTGGGATATAATCACTTTCGCTGGATTGCAGTTCTACGAGGATAAGGTTTAAAGTATCCTCGAAGAACTGGCTCAATAAACCAGTGAAAGAAATGTGTGCTTGATGATAGTTTGGATGAGGTGTCTGAATGGACCAAGAGAACAAGCAAGTAAGACAGTGGATCTTGACGAGAACAAATAGAACCAAGCTGGTTAAGGACAAACCAGCTCGAACTAAAGAAGACCAGCTCGGAGAAAAGAAAACCGGATCGGAAGATCTGGTCAAGATGGATGCTTATGAGAGAGATGAGGCAGCTGGCCGTATGATATATGTGAGAAGTTTGACGAGATCGAAGTAGTATCATAGATGTAGATGGAGGAAGACTTCTGTAGTGAAATAAGAAACCAGCTGGAAAGGAAACCACCTTGGAAACAAGCTCAGAGCCCAGAAATGTCTTCCTATAATGAACAAGCCAGCTCAATGAAAAGAAACAAGCTGGTTAAGATCAAACGATCCTGGCAAAAAGAGCATTGGTCAAGAACAGGGAAGAACAGAACAAGAGCAGCTGTGTACAAGAGCAGATGACAAGAGCAAATTAGAAATCAGCTCAAGAGCAGTTGTGAACAAGACCAGTAGAGTTGAAGAAGCAACCAGCTCGAAGAAAAGACCAGCTCAGTTCAAAGCAGAAAGGAAACAAGCTGGAAAGCTGGTTAAGGTCAAACCAGCTCAGATAGCATATCAGCAGATGCTATAAAATCTACGAGCAAAGTGATTTGAATACAAGACTATACAAGGATTGCTTTTCATTATTCAAATCGATTTGCTTGGTTGTCTTCTCAAGTACAGTGCTCACGTGATTAAAGTGAGGAAAAGCCTGTAACGCATTAAAAGACAAAGGACGCAAAGTACAATAGTGTCAGAAGACTTTTAATCAGCTACAACTTTGTGTCCAACGGATAAATCTACGTAAGGGCTATATATAACGAGGGCAGAGCACAAGATGAATATGAGAGCGGACAAACGCGAGATGGAGAGAGTGTTGTGCAAGTGTAGAATGAAAAACAGAGATGTACACTGTTAGAGTAAGTGCCCAACTAGCCAACTTGTGGCGTGTGGGCTTTTGACGACTCTCTGTGTAAAACAATCTTTTTATGAAATTCACATTTTATATGGCATTCTTTATCATCGTTGTTTTTATAATGTTAACAATTGTGTTGGATAAAGACCTAGAATGCACCATAGCGTATGTTAGATGTGATAGTGGATATAATGACTATCATGAAACACATCTAATAGTCACTGTGTGTTCTGAACTTGTTCCTAGTCGATTGGTCCGTCAAAATGAGGATAATGCCGCCCGAGTTTGAGACTATCATCTGCGATGTGAAGTACCACGTTTCGTTGGTAGGGAACATTGTGATGTTCTGAGCATGCAAATGGATGGTTCGCCTGCCGAACTATCGAACTACCCTCGTTCGGATTCTCCAAGTGGTTACCATTTGTCGAGTGGAGAGTCCAAGGTCTTGGTTGTATGGATTAGTCCTTACTACTCAAAACATCATTGAGACTCTACGTGATTAGTCGCGTCACTTTGACTCATTTACCGACTCCGTGAGGGTCATCAGGTGTCGAGATTGGGTGAGGTCACGAAGCGTGTAGGAGTCGATGCTTTGTTGTCGAGGATTCACCGCTCGGCCAAGTGCGTGGATGTAACGCCCCAAAATCCCTAGGACCATATTTATGCATTTCATAAATTATATGGGCCATTTTGGCAATTTTAAATATTATGTATCTGCTGAAATGTTGATATCAGCAGGTAAGATGCACTGCGGCTGGTTCCAGCAGGTGACTCCAAGTAGCGATGCACGAGCTGGTTCAAAATCTATTAAAAGATGTTTTAAGGAGGTGAAATGATTTCTTTAAGAGAAGGTTTGGTGTTTTACAAATTAAAATAATATGAAGGGAATTTTTACTAAATTTTGAAGGTGTGTCATGCTTGATTTCACAAGTAGCTTGCCACTAATCCCTTTCATATAAAAACCTGTTTTCGAAGTAAGATTTTCATCATTTGCAAAGAAAAAATTTAAAGTGTTCTTCAAAGAAATTTTTGAAGAGTTCGTGCGTTGCTCAAAGGGAGGATTTCTGCAGGAATTTGCTGTTGTTGCAAAGCTTCAAATAAGGCACGTAAAAGCTGATATTTTTCTACACCATTTGAAGCATATATTATGTTTTAATGGATCTGCTTGCCTGTATGTTATGAATATATTTAAAGTTCATGTTTGAAATGATTTGGACATGATAAGGAAAGAAAGATGGGTTCGAAAATGATGTTTTGATGTTTATAATGCTTCTAGTATGTTTTTCAGAAAATTTATGAAGTTTTATATGTACTGAGGATTTATATTATGTTTTAATGGATCTGCTTGCCTGTATGTTATGAATATATTTAAAGTTCATGTTTGAAATGATTTGGACATGATAAGGAAAGAAAGATGGGTTCGAAAATGATGTTTTGATGTTTATAATGCTTCTAGTATGTTTTTCAGAAAATTTATGAAGTTTTATATGTACTGAGGATTCGAATTTATTTCCAGAAATGCTATGAAAGTTCTTCTTACAGTAGCTGTAATATTAGAATTTGATAACTGTGAAATTGGTAGTTGCTGGTTGAATCATTGGTATGATTTGATAGGCAACAGCTGATAACATCGTTGTTGTTTTGATATTACAAATCTTGAGTTATGTATCCAGCAGCTGTATCTACTTGTTAAGATTCAGCAGCTGTATGGTTATAAGCGTTTACGAATGTTCTTCCTGTAGTTGTAATGTCGAAATTTGATGATTTTGTAATCAGTAGTTGTTAGTTGAATCAGTATAAAGTCTGGTTTAATAGGCGACGGCTGGTAGCGAAATCATTGTTTAGATATTGCAAGCGTCTTCCTAAAATCAGCAGATGCACTGTTCATCAGCAGATGCGTCTTTCTTTATTAATATCAGCAGTTGTTTTCCTTTGATTAGGAATCAGCAGCTGCATTGTGATTTTGAATTCAGCAGCTGTATTTCCTTTGTTAGAATTCAGAGTTGCTTTATTCGTTTTAAGTACTATTCACTTATATAGTCGTGTTAGCGCTTTTCCTTGCGACTGATTGATGCGCTAACGACGTAGTTTCTTTAAGTCATAAGATATCAGCAGGTAGTCTTGTTATACTAACTTCTCTCAGCAGATGTTCATCAGCAGATGCATTCCATAGTGATAATTCAGCAGTTGCTTTATTCATTTTAAGTACTGTTCATTTCAGCTGGTACTGTACTAGCGACTGGTACTATTCATTTGTATACACGTGTTAGCGTTTTCTTACAGCTGATCGATTAGCGTGTCTTGCGACTGATCGATGCGCTAACGACGTCGTTCTATTATGTCATAGAAAGATCAGCAGGTAGCTTTGTTATTTCATCTACTGATCACTCCAACGACATCGTTTTACTTTATATTGATTTAAAAGATCTCGCGACTGGATTCTTATTTGTTGCGACTGGTGCTATTCATTTCAGCAGGTATTAGTCTTGCGACTGGTACTATTCATTTGTATACACGTGTTAGCGTTTTCTTACAGCTGATCGATTAGCGTATTCCTTGCGACTGAT
>KV017464.1:292752-306072 GCA_001598015.1 Dorcoceras hygrometricum
GTCTCACTTTGACCCGTTTGCCGACTCACTTGGGGTCACCAGGCGTTGGGATTGGGTGAGACCCCGATGCATGTAGGAGTCGATGCATCGTTGTCGAGGATTCACCGCTCGTAGACATGCGTGGATATCCTATGCTATCTGAGGGGATAATAGTGTGCAAATCTCTGGCCAGAGTACTACAAGTGTTTAAGGTAAATGTGTTTACCTAGTTACACTCGCGATGTCACTATTCGATCTCCAAGATGTTTGCATAGCTATCGGATCTATAGCGACTCTCGATTTACCAATGGTCGTTGATCTGATCAGGATATATGGATTGAAAGGACCGTACTGTACGCTAACCACGACCAACTGGTTCTTGCAGGCACTATCAGTGATACCTAGGGGATCATGGGGCGATATTGCTAGATGCTTTACCATGATCCGTTGGGCAGTCCGGAATTGTGATTTCGGAGCCGCAATGGTTGTGGGCCCACGGCTAGCTGTATCCCTGAACCATTGAGGGTCACACAAGTACTAGATTCGAGATTTCCGCACGGATACTCAGCTCAATGTGTTGAGCACGAGAAGAGGATATCGGGGAGTGCGACTTCCTAAAAGTCAACAGGGGTCAAACCGAGGTTTCCCGCTGTTGAGGGGCAAAACGGTCATTTTGCACTGGGGTTCTGAAAAATGGTTTTTCAGATCATATTATTCAGTTTCGGAAACTGAGTCGATCGGTCCGATCTGATCGGCGATCGGATTTACGGTGAAGTCTCGGTGATGGAGATGAAACGAATGTTCATCCGTTGGACCCGGGCCCGTTGGGCCGGATCCAAGTCCATCACCTATTCTATTTAATATAGGATTATGACTTAACACACTACACTTGATTAACCCTAAACCTAGAAAACGCCGCCCCCTCCTCTCTCAACTCACGCCGCCGCGCGTCGACCGCCGCCGCTTCGCCGGAAATCGTTCCGGCCTAGTTTTTCGAGGAGAATCCATTCGTGCAGAATTTGTCAGTGCTTCTAGTGCCGCCTGACGAAGGAGTCTCGTTCTGGTCGTGGACCGGATTGGCGTTGTCTACCGCAATCTACCGAGAAGAGCCGGGTTCTTGTAATTCTGGTTGGAGCCAGGCACAAGTGCCAGCAAGGTATTCGTTTTGAACGCCCTATGAATGTTGAATTTTGAATTCTAATTTTCGTATTGATCGCCTCCCGGCTTTTATTCTATGTTCTTCCGCTGCCTCGCCGGGGGCGGATCCGGATCCCCAACAACGACATCATTTCACTTTATATTTATTTAAAAGATCTCGCGACTGGATTCTTGTCTTGCGACTGGTTCCTATTTGTTGCGACTAGTACTATTCATTTCAGCTGGTATTAGTCTTTCGACTGGTACTATTCCTTGCGACTGGTTTTCTTTCAACCAGTTCCATTTTAACAATATGTTTCCAAAGTCGAATTCAATACTCAGTAAAGTTTTAAAATGGGAAGCAAAGGTTTAAAATGAGGGAACCCGATGATTTACAGAAATGTTTAAAGAAAAGCTTGTTAAGGAACAAAAGATGTTTTAGATTATGGCATAGATAGTTACGGTCACCAAGGAGAAGGGTGAGCAGTTGTCGAAGATGTAGACTGCCCTTTCATATGAGCTATATGCTAAAACTGATATCGGGAGTCATTTTGATCAAAGTGCAAATTGGACCACATAGAACTTATATGCCATGATCAACTGAAAATGAAATTGAAAGAAATGAGAAACTGGGCTATCTTCCCCTGTTTCTACCATTGAAATGTTTATGAAAATGATAATGTATATTGAAGTTCCTTAACATATGCATTGTACAGATGTCTGCCTGCGTTTTATGAAATTGTTACTACTCAGATTTTACTTGCTGAGCCTTTAGGCTCACTAGCTTTTAAAATGGTGCAGGTACGACAACTGGTGGAGGAACAACAGGTGAAACTTGAAATCAGCAGATGGGTCTGTTTTCCGCAAATGTTTTAGCAGTAGCGCGCGAACTTAAGTACCTGCTGATCTTCGAATTTGTCTTGTGTTTTGTTTCCTTTGAGTTATAAGAAATGCAGCTTATAACAAATTATCTTTTAGCCCTTCTTTTATTCGAAAATTTTTGTTTACCCCAATTCTCGTGGCCCCGTTGGGTTCGGGCGTCACAGTGGATATCCTATGTGGATATAATACTGTGACAAATATCTGGCCAGAGTACTCTTGTGCTTTAGTGTAAATGTGTTTACCTGATAGCACACGTGATGTCGCTATTTTGATCTCCAAGATGTATTCTTGGCTATCGAATCTTTAACGACTCTCGATTTACCAATGGTCGTTGATCCGATCGGGATATATGAGTTCAAAGGACCGTACTATACGCTAACCATGACCGAATGGTTCTTGCAGGCACTATCAGTGATACCTAGGGGATCATGGGGCGATGTTGCTAGGCGCTTTACCATGGTCCGATGGATAGATCAGAAAATGTGTTTTCTGATTCACAATGAGTTGTGAGCCCACGGCTAGCTGTATCCCTGAACCATTGAGGGTCACACAGTGTACTGGTTTACCAATTCCCGTGCAGGCAAGGATATGGTACTCAAAGTGTTGAGTATAGTAGGAGGAAGGTTGGGAGTATGACTTCCCAAAAGTAGCTAAGGGAGTAGGACTTCCATATTTAGCTAATGAGAGTAGACATGTCATATATATAGATTTAGTGGTCCGAAAATTTGATTTTTCATCATAATGATCAGTTTTGTAAACTGAGCACATCGCTGATATCTGATCATCGATCGAGATTATGATGAGACCACAATTGAGGGAGTCGAAACAAAATGTAACATCCCGAAATTCGGATTACGTATAAATGAGTGCATGCCTAGGGGGAAATCTTTATGTTAGCATGATTTGCATGTCATTTATGTGTTTACATGATGATTTTATGCTTTACTTGTGCATGTCACATTACGGTACCGTTTGAGTTCCGGTAAGCGAGGACGAGTCCGGAGACGACCAAATCGAAAATATTTAAATATTTTAACCCTTAGACATATTTTAAAGCAAAATATTTTTATTTTATGCATCATTTCTAAAAAAATGAGATTTTATGCACGGTTACCGAGGGGGACCCGTTTTTCGCCTATACGGGCTATTTTTATGACTTTTACTACACTTATAAATTTGAGAGGCCACATATTACGAAAATTAAAGGCTTGAAGTCTAAACTTTAAATATTTTTAAGCCTCTTTAATTAGAGGAGGGTCAGTATTGGAATAGGCCTTTTATTTCCTTAATAAAACAAGTGGGAAGGGCCTTTTTGTACACTTTTCACTCACTCTTCACCACAATTTCGAAAATTAACCTAAACCCTCCCCTCATCAGCTGACTTCAGCCCTCTTCTCCCCCTAGATGGCCGAAACTTGCAAGCTTTTGGTTGAAACTCAAAGGTGTTGGTCTTCTCAATTGTCCTCCGCTCCGGTAACGCGTATCTCCACTTCTTTTTCGATCAAGGAATGTTTTATTCTTTCTTTTCTCACCATTTAGATCATAATACACTATTTTACAAAGATATGCATGACTTTTATGTGAATGTTTCAGATCTTTGCATCCATGTCCATGATCACGTATTGTTTCATGTGCATCTCACGGTTTTTTGAACTTTCTTGCATGGCTTCGGTTGATGGACTGCTTGAGGGGTTATGGCTCGACCTTTAGGGGTTCATGGGGGTCCTAGGGGCGGTTTGTAGTGGTTCTAAGTAGGGGTGGAATCGGGTAGGGTCCCGTCCCGTAACCCCCTTCCCCGATTCCCATCCCGATAGAATTTGGGAATCAATTTTTTATCCCGATCCCGTACCCGAAAATGTCGGGACCCGAATATTCGGGATCCCGTATTTTCGGGATACCGTAGGGTCAGGTCCCGACATCCCGAATAAGTACAATTTTAAAAACCACAAATTTTCTCCGTGAAACTTTCAAATCTGCTCAAGCATTGCACTTGCTCAACTTATAGTATCATAACAGATATTAATGAATCTTTACTCATAAAGTTTGTTTCATACAAAAGCTTCGAGCTTCGCAATGGTAAATCAAAATGTCGACCCAATTACAAAATATAGGTTGGGGTACTGCAGCATTTTGATCTAGTTTGGGGACGTCCCATCACTCTTCAACTTTGCATGTGCAATTTTGTCCCCGAGATAAGCAAAATGGCCCAAGAACAAAACATGTTTATTAAAAGAAAGATCCACAGTTGTCCAAAAATGATATGCATTAGATACGAAGGAAATGACTACACGAGGACTTTACCAACAGGGACTTTATAAAATAATTTAGGTGCATGCCCAAAAAGAGTTAAATCAAGAAACATAGAACTAAACAAAAAAATGCGTGTTAATCAATAGAACCATGCCTCATGTACACCGTGGTATGCAATCTAACACCACTCTCCAACAAGAGCAGAACCTTCTCACTCTCCACTGATTTTGTCATTCCACTGCTACTCATCACCTTAAACACATACGTCTAACAAACATATCGCATATAACCAAGATATGTTATATAATAATACTTTGCATAAATAACATCTAAAATATATACAAAGTACCAATTTACCATTATATAAATATAAAAAATATCAAGCATCATTGCACCAACTTACTCAATTCATAAATTACTGAACTATATTACTTTTCATTAACATCATTGACTAAATTAAATATATACATTTCAAAAAACAAATCACATGTATTAAAAAATTATTTTTTTATTATTTTAATATATTTCGGGTCGGGTCGGGATTCCCGTCGGGAGAGCAAATAATCTTATCCATGTTCCTCCATATCTATTTCCATCTGTGCTGTTTCAGTTAGAATTTGATCAATAATCTTATCCATGTCATCAGCAATTGTCTTCTCCCTTTGTTGCTCGACAACACTCTCCACATCTGGTTCTTTCTCAACAATTTCATCATTAGAACCCACTGGCAGCTTCAACTTCATCTTCGGTGCTTTGCATTTTGGGGCAGCAGGGGTCACAGATGATATCATTTGGATAGGTACAGCCTCTTGCGCAACTGACACGAGCGCCAAACTCTTAGCTTCTGGAGCAGCTCTCCCCGTTGTTGTCCTCTTCCTCTTAACAACTGATTCAACACTAGGAGCTGCTGGTCACTTCATAGATACAGCCTTCTTCACTGGTGTTTTCTTCACCACGGGCTCATCCTCCTCATGACTATCATCAATACCCTTTTTTCGGCAATGTACGTGCCAACCGTCTTTGCTGTAAGAATCTACAGTGGAGGGAAGGCCTTCACCTCTCCCATGGTCAGATTTGGAGCACTTTTCAGCAAAGCACAAATCTGAGCGGCAAAACCCTTGGCTTGCTTTGAGGTCTTAGTCACCATCCCCTTCAGAATATCAAACAGAATCTTGCTCCAGTTGATTTTCAGGCCGAAGTGAATGGTCTTCATTAGAAGAAAACGCTCATGAGTGACAGCGTCAAAAGATCCAGCTTTGACAGTAACGGACTTTGCCAAAATATCATTCAGTAGGCGAAATTCATAATTCATTGTACTCTTCTTACAGGAGGTCTGAACCGGTTCACCAGATTTAGAAAAATGCTCCTCGCATCATACACCAAATTCTTTGGTACATCATCCACATCTGTCAAACCTGTCGTTGGTAACTCAAACATACCGGCAAACATTTCCTCAGATACACCAAAAAATTTACCCTGTACGGCACAGATAATCTCATTATCCTTCACAAAAGCAGTGTCGAAGAACTGGTCCAACTCTTGTTCATAGAGAATGGAGGGACATCCCAGAAAGCCACTAAGTCCAGTAGATACTAGGGTTCTGAACATCATAACCATGACTTTGTTGTCTGGAATACCCAAAACAGAGTCAAAATTAACTTGGACGGCGTTCGAAATCAGGGAAGATGCCATTTCAGATAGGTAGATGTAGGAAAACATGCCGAAGAATAGAATATCTGCAAGCAAGAAGCACTAGAAAGCAATAGTGTATTTTGCACAAAGTAAGGGTTAGTGAAATCGAAGCGACATAATATAAATAAGGGAAGTGAATCGGAAGATGAAACGGTACAAGTTACCATTTGGATGTGACGTTTCGCATGATGACAACACGTATCAATCTTCCGATGGCGCGATAAAGATTTTGAAAAGATTTTCGAAATAATTTTGGAAAAGATTTTAGAAATCATTATGAAATTTTAACCGCAAAGGGTAAAAAGGTGAAAACGAGCGCCATTTTATAATTACGTCACAACCTAAGATCTGAAACTAATTGATATACCAGCTGAGGTACTACCAGATCTGACCAATTATAAGCATCAGCTGTATATACGCAAAATCTGAATGGATTCAGATCTCACGTATTCAGCTGACTCATCACTTATTAATTCAGATCTGATGTTCCCCTTAAAGCTGAGGTCCTCCCAAATCCGAAGGTTTACCAGATCTGAAAATCCACGATGTTCCCTCTGAACAGTAGACTCAGATCTGAAGGAAACGACCACTAACAAACTGCAATTTTGTTAGCACAAGGATAAATCAAGGCAGTTCTAAGAGATCAAGAATATAGGAAAACTTAATGTTTGGTAGAGGCTTAGTGAAGATGTCAGCTACTTGTTGGTCAGTCGACACATACTTCAACCGGACGTCCTTCTTGAGCACATGATCTCTTATGAAGTGATGCCTGATGTCGATATGCTTTGTTCTAGAGTGCAGCACAGGATTCTGGGTGATTGCGATGTCACTGGTATTTTCACAGAGGATGGACGCTTCAGAAGCATCAATGTCATAGTCCTTGAGCTGGTGTTGTATCCATAAGATCTGAGCACAGCAGCTTCCAGCCGCGAGGTACTCCGCTTCAGCTGTGGATGTGTCAATTGAGGTCTGATTCTTACTGAACCAGGAAATCAATCGATCTCCTAAGAATTGACAAGTACCACTTGTGCTTCGCCGATCAATCCTGCATCCTGCGTAGTTTGCATCACTATAACCGATTAGTTGAAAGCTGGAGTCTTTGGGATACCAAAGACCCACATTGGAAGTTCCTTTTAAATATTTCAAGATTATTTTCACTGCAATATAATGCGATTGTTTAGGATCTGCTTGAAATCTAGCACACATACAGACAACAAACATGATGTCTGGTCCGCTTGCAGTTAGGTAAAGCAAAGAGCCAATTATGCCGCGATACAAAGATACCTCTATGGCAGTTCCAGCTTCATCTTTATCTAACTTGATAGAAGCACTCATTGGGGTAGCTGTTGCTGAACAGTTGTCCATGCCAAATTTCTTCAGCAGTTCTTTCATGTATTGTGCTTGATTAATGAAGATTCCATTATCAAGCTGTCTCACTTGTAATCCCAGAAAGAATGTTAGCTCGTCCATCATGCTCATCTCGAACTTATCCTGCATCAACTTAGAAAATTTCTGGCATAGCTTGGGGTTAGTTGACCCAAATATAATATCATCTACATAAATATGTACTAGTAGGATATGATCAGACTTGACAAATTTAAATAGAGTCTTATCGACGGTGCCTATTGTGAAATCATGCTCGATAAGAAATTTAGACAGTGTATCATACCAAGCTCTGGGTGCTTGCTTCAACCATATAGAGCTTTATCCAGTTTGTAAACGTGATCTGGATGTGTATGGTTAACGAAGCCAGGAGGTTGTGCAACATACACTTCCTGTGTTAGGATGCCATTAAGAAATGCACTCTTAACATCCATTTGAAAAACCTTAAAGTCTTTGAATGCAGCATATGCAAGGAACATGCGAATGACTTCTAATCTAGCTACTGGTGCAAAAGTCTCATCAAAGTCTATGCCTTCCATTTGTCTAAATCCTTGTGCTACCAGTCTAGCTTTGTTTCTAACAACTGCGCCATCTTCATTCAGTTTATTCCTAAATACCCATTTAGTTCCTATCAGTGAATGGTTAGAAGGTCTGGAAACTAGTTGCCATACATTGTTTTGCTTAAATTGCTAAGTTCTTCCTGCATTGCATCTATCCAGCTTGGGTCAGCTAAGGCTTCCTCTATCTGCTTAGGTTCTATATGAGATATGAATGCTGAATCAAAGCGATCATGCATGAGCTGGCTTTGTGTGCGAATAGGAGAATGAATGTTACCTATTATCTGCTCGGGTGGATGATTTTCAAAGCGATCATGCATGAGCTGGCTTTGTGTGCGAATAGGAGAATGAATGTTACCTATTATCTGCTCGGGTGGATGATTTCTATTCCACCGAAGATCAGATCCGATTGGATTCGCTCCTTGTTCAGCTTGGATGTTTGTTTGGTTGACTTGATCTGGATTATCTGACTCCAATTGATGAGATTGTTGTTCCAGATTTGAGCCGGACACCAATTGATGAGATGTGCTAGCATCTTGTGCATCAGATGTCGATCGATGCACTGTGGAATCTTCTTGTGCACCATCTTGAGCATTGATTGGTCGGTCTCCAGCAGCTGGCACACTTGGTGAGATCTGATCCTGTTCAGGATCAACGTTAGTCAAATCAATGGCTACTGGATTACCTATCAGATCTGATTGAATGTATCGCATGGTGTGTCCAGATCTAGTTGGGGATCAGCTGAATGTCTTTGTTGAGGCACTTCGTCATCTGATTCATCAAGGCTGGTTGATTTCAGACGTGAACACAACTCATGTAAGCTCGCAGCTGAGTTGGATCGAAAGCTGTTTTCGTCAAACACCACATGTGCTGATTCTTCGACGGTCAGACTTCGATTGTTGAACACTCTGTAGGCTTTGCTCACATCTGAATATCCGAGAAACAATCCTCATCAGATTTGGCATCGAAGGCTGTTAGGTGCTTTTTACCGTTATTGTGAATGAAACATCTGCACCCAAACACCCTGAAATAAGATATATCAGGTTTCTTGCCACTCCAGATCTCATATGGGGTAACTCCATGGGTCTTGTTAATCATAGATCTGTTCTGAGTGTAGCAAGTTGTGTTAACTGCTTCTGCCCAGAATTTTGTGAAATACCGGAATAAGAAATCATAGATCGAGCAGCTTCTTTTAAAGTACGATTTCTTCTCTCAGCTAACCTGTTTTGCTGAGGAGTTCTAGCTGCTGAAAGCTCATGCTTTATCCCAATGTCTTCCAGTTAAAAGGATGGCTTATAGTTTAAAAACTCAGTTCCTCTATCAGATCTATCCGGTTGACAGTGCAAGATTGTCATTTTGAAAACGTTTTAAGAGCTTAATCAGCTGGTCAGCAGTTTCAGATTTTGATTTTAAAAACAACACCCATGTAAATTTTGTAAAATCATCAACAACGACAAGGGTGTAGTTCGTTCCCCCTAAGCGGGTCTAGGACCAAAAAGATCCATATGTAAAAGCTCTAAGCTTTGGGAAGAACGTTTACCATTTTTCTTTTTAAAAGTAGATCGAATCTGCTTACCCAGCTGACATGCTGCACAAATCTTGTCTTTTGAAAATTTTATTTTGGGCATACCAAAAACCAATTCAATCTTACTCAATTTGGCAAGAGTTTTAAAGTTTAGATGGTTCATTCTCTGGTGCCACAACCAGCTCTTGGAAGAGTCAGCTGCTAGAAAATTCTGTTTAGATCCCATCTAATCTGACCAATTGATAATGTAGTTATTCCCCGATCTTTTGCCTACCAATACAGTCAGACCATCTGGATTCTGAACTGTGCATGTGTGTTTTTGGAAGTTAACTGTGTAACCATTGTCACACAGCTGACTTATACTAATTAAGTTATAGCATAAATTCTCTACGACAAGAATATCAGAGATGGAGATGTTACCATGGGTAGGCTTACCCTTACCCACAGTGTTATCGTGCGAGTTATCACCAAAAACAATTTTGGCTCCTTTGTGTTGCACCACATCTGACAGCAGCTTTGGATTAGCCGTCATGTGTCGTGAACAGCCACTATCCAGATACCAGATGATGGATTCTTATGCCGCTTTGTACCTGTTGACCTGCAATCACGAAAACAAATTTTGGTACCCAATTTTACTTGGGTCCAGATCGGATTACCCCTTTCGGGACCCATACTTGAATTACTTTAACAGTCTTCCCAGTATGTGAGTCCATAAGGGTATGTGCAGAAATGTTGTGAGATCTGTTGAGCTTTGGCTTAGTATGTGGACCATTCAGATCTCGTTGGGTTCAGTTGCCCAGAGGTCTGGTCATCATACTTTACCGACTCATAAGCATTGTGCATCACACTGGCTTTGACAGAATTCATCTTTTTGACTTTGTCATATGCCAGATCTGATTGAGTACTCGTTCCCTCAGAGCTGATTTCTCCACTGTTGAAACCTAACCCAGTTTTATCCTTCGGTGGCTTCTGAGTCTCATACAGCCTGTTCAAGGAGCTCATCACTTCATTTAACCTTTCGTTTTCAGATTTGAGCTCACAAAACCTATTTCCCAAGAGATAATTCTCAATCATCAGCTTACTCAACTCAGTCTTTAAACTGTCAGTGTCCTCAAGCTGAGCAGTGCTTGATTCAACTGAAATATTTTCAGACCTTTGTTTTTGGCTTTGATTTCCTCAAATGTCTGTGATAGCTTCTGGTACTCATAGAACATCAATGGACTTCTTCTGGTTCACTGTCGCTGGATGAGGAGCTTCTTGATGTGGAGTCTGAATCTGAATCTGCCCAGTTCTTGTTACTCTCCTCAGCAACAAGTACTTTATGATCGTTCTTCCTGTTGGGTCTTTTCTCAGATCTGGTTCTCATCCTTCTCTCTTTGGATCTTTCCTTGGATCTATCGTCTTTCTTCTCATCTTTCTTATATCTGTCCTCCTTCTTGGGCTGTTGCAATCTGCTGCGAAATGCCCTGGACGACCATAGTTATAACAGTTCATATCAGTAGATATCTTTTCAGATTTGTTATAGTTAAGAGAATGGTTAGAGGATTTCTCATGAATTTCCCAAACTTCTTGACGAAGAGGGACATGATGTCATTGCTCAGTTGTTCAGCAGACTTGCTATTTCTTGGAGAGCACTGTTCAGATGTTGTTGCTGCAAGAGCTTTTGTTGGTTGAGATGTTGACGGTCCAGCCTCAGATCTGATCTCCAGCTCGAACTCGTAGGCTTTGAGATTGGCAAACAGATCATGGAGCTCAAGCTTATTTAGATCTTTGGACTCCCGCATCGCCATGGTCTTGACATCCCACTCCCTGGGCAATGCTCTCATCACTTTTGTCAGGCCTCGTGCTCACAACAGATAAACACATGCGGAAGCTATCAAAAAGTGGGTAAAATTTTCGCTTTTAGGCCCGACGGTTTTAAACATATAATTTAAAATACAACAATACTTAAAATAAGTTCCCAAATCATAAACATTCAACAACAAAGCATACATAAGTCCAACATGTATCATATTCCCCTACGGATACAACAACAAAGCGCAGGGCATCCCCCTGGCTAACTGATACATATATATATATATATATGCTATATGCTATTGGGACACACTAGCCACCTCTTGGGGCACCACCAGCTGGGTTGAAACCACGACCAGCTGTAGAACCTGGGTTTCCTGAAAACAACGCAACAAAGAAACAAACCAAGCCCCGGAGGGACATGGGGTCAAACCCCAGTACGGAGAGCAATAATACAACAGAAATAACAGCAAGGAATAAAATGCAGGTGCTATGCATGAGACGCCAAGGAACAAAGGAAAGCTCGACCCACAAGGGAGCTAAGGAACTCAAACATAGCTCCAAGGATCATTGACAACGTACAGTGGCCACGGGGTATGTTCACAGTGTGGTAGTGAGCCACTCTCCGTGATACTACACCCACTTACCGGATGCATCAAACAACTCAACCTACTGTTGCCTCGCCCATGAACTGTGGTAGTTAACCACTCGGCTCATGGTGGCTACGATCCCAGCAGGGAGATGAGAGTGCGGTATCGCAGCTCGCCCTCACATCCTGGTAAGAAATCAACAACAATGAAACGGAGAGCAATAATACAACAGAAAATAACAGCAAGGATAAAATGCAGGTGCATGCATGAGACGCCAAGGAACAAAGGAAAGCTCGACCCACAAGGGAGCTAAGGAACTCAAACATAGCTCCAAGGATCATTGACAACGTACAGTGGCCACGGGGTATGTTCACAGTGTGGTAGTGAGCCACTCTCCGTGATACTACACCCACTTACCGGATGCATCAAACAACTCAACCTACTGTTGCCTCGCCCATGAACTGTGGTAGTTAACCACTCGGCTCATGGTGGCTACGATCCCAGTAGGGAGATGAGAGTGCGGTATCGCCGCTCGCCCTCACATCCTGGTAAGAAAACAATAACAATGCAACAATGGTACAAAGACTACCAAAACTGGAAAGGATACCATGCGTGTATGCAACATGCGGGAATGCAAGCATATAACCATATGCGGCGCGGCAAATACACAAGTAGCATACACAATTCTCAACAGAACACAACTAGCAGGCACGACTATTCCACATACCAGCGACCACAATTCATCCAAGCCATAACTTCGCTGTAAAACAAGCTCAAATCCGTACCTTATACTGAGCAACAACTAACCCTGCGAGAAATCCCGAAGACTCTGGTAAATGCCTGTTAAACACACGACATACACAACGTAAATCTAACAGGTTGCTAATCAAGCTCACGGCTGGGAGCCTCACTCGACTAGCTGCTCCAATTACCTCAACAATTACATAAAAACTTAAGAACTAAGGCTAGAAACAAGGTCTCACCGAAAACCAGAACGTAGCTCTACCAAATCGACACAACACTCGAACGGCAGCAACTTCGCGTTCCTCGACTAGTCAATTACAGCTTCTAAAACTAGTATGAATTGGAAGAGATTCTCAATAGGAGTCCAACACTACCTCGTACGAGCCAAAACAACCACCGGAACGACGGGAAATCACCGGAAAGCTCACGGCTGAACAGTGTTCTAGGGTTCGAAAGATAAGGAACGAAAGGCTGGAAATATTTGCTAAGTATAGAATTGATACCACAATTCGAAGACCAAGTCTTCCTATAAATAGCACTTGCTACGACTGGAACACTTCACCAATTATTGTCCACCGACAAAACCAGTCGACACTAACAAATTTCCCAAACCAACAGACGCAAGAACCAACAGCTGATCTAATCAACAATCGCTAAAATGACTAACGGCTGGTTCCTCTTGTATACCCATTTACACCCAATAGGGACAATTCCTTCGGGAGGGTTAACAAGAGTCCAAACTTGGTTAGCATGCATTGAGTCAAACTCAGACTGCATTGCTTCAAGC
>KV017464.1:306298-321471 GCA_001598015.1 Dorcoceras hygrometricum
GAAACTCACTCGCAGCTGGACTCCCAGTCGCAACAACGAAACGACGACGTTTCCTCTTCGAGCTACAGGAAAGTTGACCCGCGTTGACATCTACTCCTACTGAACAACCAGCAGATACTCGTACGCAAATCCACCAGCTGGTACCAGACACAACATCGAAACGACGTCGCGCCAACTAATCTAAACGTAGTCGTTTTGATCCTCAACGCAAATACACTAACGCACCTGCTGATCACAACACGCGCAACCAGACTTCACGCAAACGACAGCGTTTCAGAAATCTCGCGCTAAAACATGCTTCGACTGGTTTTGCCACCGACCAGCTGCTAGCTCACAACACCAGCTGACACGTCAACCAGCAAGTACCTCAAATATGCGAAATATACAAAATCTCCAGAATTGTTCAACACACGAAATGGAACCCGAAAATGCAACTCAAACACTCAAATAGAGATCTTAAACCAGCAGAACCTCTATTTATCGATTCATTCCAACGAAAAATCTCAATTACAAATCCAGGTCTCACAACTTTAAGTGCCAACTCTCGGTTGTTGTATTTATTGCCAAGACTAGTTAGCTCTATTACAACAACACTAAATCTTTCTCGAATTCAGCATGGTCTCGCCTTCCTTCATCTTAATGGATTCATATTTTTGTTGTGCAACAGTAAGCTTGTTCTCCTTGGTCTCATCATTTCCTTTGCAAATTTGCATCAGCTTCTCCCAAATATCCTTGGCAGTGGTACAGGTTTTGATCTTGCTGAACATATTCTTGTCCAGCATCTTGTAAAGAATATCCTTCACCACATTGTCAAGATTCGCCTTCTTCTTGTCCTCAGTTGTGTATTCATGTCGGTTCTTTTCCACCCATTGAGGTGCTCCTTCAGTTATAGCTATTGCAGTGTTGGCTTTCATTATTTTCATGGGTCCATCTGTGATAACGAACCACATTTCATCGTCTTGCGTGGCCAAGTGAGATTGCATCCTAATCTTCCAGTCGTCATATTCCTCCTTGGAAAACATAGGAATTTTGTTGTGAGAGATCTTCATATTGAAATATATAAGCACAGAAGATGGAACTGTTCAATAACTGAGATACGCAGGCTCTGATACCAATTGATAGGATCAATTAGGATCGAAAACAGACCTAGGAGTTTAGAAGGGGGGGTTGAATGAACTCCTTGGAAATTAAGTTTTCGAAACCTTTAAAAACGATTTTACAAGTGTCTCGCTTAACTCAGATCCGAGTTACCAGATCTGAGGATCTCAGTTCAAATCTGTTTTCTTGACTAACAAATATTGTTCGGAAAGAAGTCAATTAAACAGTGAACAATATGAATGTAAATAAATGCGATGCAAGAAAGTAAAAGTGCAAGGGTCAGAAATTTATTTCTGGAAGTTCGGATATCAAATCCTACGTCTCCCCTTCTTCCTTTGCAGGAAGGTTCCACTAGAAGACTTTGATGTACACAGCCTCTGAATACACCCGATCACTGCGCCTCGCTCCAAGTGAACTCCTAGTAACTCCAACTACACGCATATAACACTGCGGAATACAATTGAATATAATTTTCTCAAACGACTTAATGTAGCACGTTTGTTACAGACTCAATTTTGAATAATACAATGAATACAAAACAATTGAGTACTGTATATATATCTCGAAGATAAGTCTAATAAGTACAAAGGAATGTTCTTCGAGATTTAAACACTGGGTTTAGAATATTATGAACACTTGATGATTCCCAGAAATTTGAGAGCGTGAGAGTATGCGAGATAAATTGATCGAGAGCTTGAAGATTCACGGAGAGCTTCTCTGTTTGAAATCTTCAGCTATTTATACTCTTCAATATCAACGGTCAGTAGAAACAAATCCCTTTGCATATCTTCATCATATCTCCATTAACGTAATGCACAAGGTAATCTGCGTTGTCAAGGCTTGATTGACTTATTTACCAAACGGGGTAAACAGCGTATCAATCACTCTGCGTAATGCGCGATTTTACTCAAAATAGCTTTGATCTTGTTTCCTTAATTCAAGTTGTGACCGTTGATGTCTATCGATTAGTCAACTGATAATATCTGAAAACATCCGAAGCTCACATCTGTTGATGCACTGAAGTCTAAAAACTGCTCTCTTAGTGAATAGCTACAAGATATGTCTCTGTACGCAAAAAGGCCGTCACATCTGAAAATATCCCTCTTTGTACTAATACATAATCAATGCTCTCTGTTAGATCTGAGATACTGTACTCTCCTCGTAATATCAAAACACTATCAAATCTGAAATCTGAAAAACCCTATAGAGTCTGTTCACATCTGAACGCATATACTTGGATCTGAAATATACTTACTGAACAAACATACCCGGATCTGTTACCGTAGCCTCTGAGTCAAGTCTGAAACCTCTGATCTGAAATTCTGACTCAATAACTGTATCTGTTTGGAGACAATGGCGGATCCGGATCCCGTTTCCCGGGGCGCAGCGGAAGTTAAAATTTTGCCCCGAGATACGTTTAATACATTACAAATAATCAATAAACCATTCATAGGGCGTTTATCAATTGTTACCTTGCTGGCGTCTAGGCGCCTGGCTCCGACCAGTTTCACAGGGAAACCGGCACTTCGAAAGGTAGGCGGCGGTAGATCGTCTAATCAGGTCCACGACCGGAAACAAGAGTCCTCTGTCAGTCTGCACTAGAAGAGCTGACGGATTTTAGCACGAACGGAATCTCCTCGTCGTGGTGATCGAAACAAATCCGATCACGGGGCGGCGGCACGGCGGCGCGACGGCGGCGCAAGGGAGGAGGCGCGGCCGAGAGGTTTGGGAGAGGAGGGGGCGGCGCACACAAGGGCTAGGGTTGGTGAGTTGTAGTCTTGTGTAGCCCTAGGTCTAGCATAAGTAGACCATATGGGCTTTCACTAGCCCAATGGGCCTGGGGCGGGCCCAGGTCCATATGAACATTCGTTTCGACCGTACCACCGCGGCTTCATCACAATTCCGATTGACGATCAGATCGGACCGATCAACTCAGTTTACAAAACTGAATATTATGATGCGAAAACAATTTTTCAGACCGCCTAGTCCAAAATTACAGTTTAGCCCCTCAACTTTGGGAAATCGCAATTTGACCCTGTTGACTTTTAGGAAGTCGCACTCCCTAAAATCCTCGTCCTATGCTCAACACATTGAGCTCAATTTCCGTGCGGGAATCATGAATCCAGTACTTGTGTGACCCTCAATGGTTCAGGGATACAGCTAGCCGTGGGCCCACAACCATTGTGACTCCGAAATCACAATTTCGGACTTGCCCATCGGATCATGGTAAAGCGCCTAGCAACATCGCCCCATGATCCCCTAGGTATCAATGATAGTGCCTGCAATAACTAGTTGGTCGTGGTTAGCGTACAGTACGGTCCTTTCAACACATATATCCCGATCAGATCAACGACCATTGGTAAATCGAGAGTCGCTAAAGATCCGATAGCTATGCATACATCTTGGAGATCGAATAGTGATATCGCGAGTGTTACTAGGTAAACCCATTTACCTAAAACACATCCAGTACTCTGGCCAGAGATTTATACACTATTATCCCCTCAGATAGCATAGGATATCCACGCATGAAAGCGAGCGGTGAATCCTCGACAACGAAGCATCGACTCCTACATGCATCGGGACCTCACCCAATCCCGCCGCCTAACGACCCCAAGTGAGTCGGCAAACGGGTCAAAGTGAGGCGCCTATCATGTATAGTCTCAATGACGTTTCGAGTAGTGAGGACTAATCAGTACAACCAAGACCTCGGACTTATCCACTCAACAAATGGTAACCACTTGGAAAGTCCGAACGAGGGTAGTTCGATAGATCACCAGGTCACTATCCATCTGCATGATCAGAACATCACAATGTTCCCTACCAATAAAACATGGTACTTCACATCACAGATGCTAGTCTCAAGCTCGGGCGGCCTTATCCTCATTTTGACGGCCCAATCGACTAGGAACGTGTTCAGAATATACAGTGACTATTAGATGTGTTTCATGATAGTTATCATATCCACTATCACATCTAACATACACTATGGTGCATTCTAGGTCTTTGTCCAACACAATTGTTAACATTATAATCATAATGAAGATAAAGAATGCCATAAATAAATGCGTATTTCATAAATAAAGATTGTCATATACAAGAGTCAATAAAACCCACACGCCACAAGTTGGCTAGTTGGGCATCTACTCTAACAGTATCAACCAGAGAACTCAAATCTGATAGACTCCTAACTGAAATCTGAATTTTTCTATACATCTGAATACTCAAATATGATAATCTCTGAAACACAAACTTCTACCCGATAACTGAGATCTGATACCCAAATCTGATCTGCTCTGAAATCTCGTCACAATAGCATGACGTCCAGATCTGAAATATTTCCTTCTTTTCAGTGCGAATACTTAGGGTCCAGATCTGAGTCTTATGTTCAGTTCTTAGTCTTGTTTTTGTTATCACCAAAACATATAAATTTTATCTTAACAGTTATCATCTGATCTTTCGTGATCTGATCTGTTTACTTCTCTGAGCTGATATGTTCAGCTCTCATATGATATGATCTGATCTATTATGCTCTTCTTATTATATCTGCTCTTTTATTCTGATCTAATACGAAGCTCCAATCTGATATGTTCAGCTGTTATGATCTCATCTGGTCTGATCTATTATGCTCTTCTCAACTGAGTTGCGCTGATCTGATCTGAGTCTCTAATATGATCTGAATTATTCTTCTCAACTAAGCTCAGCTCTTCGTTTGTACTGTCCAGCTGATCTGATATGATCTTTGTTATGCTCTGCTCTGTTTCCAGCTTGACTTATTATCATTTGAAACATAACGACAAATTTTGTGTTCATCAAAATTATGATTGATCTGTTTTAAGATCCAACACAAATAAATAAAATTACATATATTACAGTTACTTTTTCACTTTTTAAAACATAACTATCCAATAAATTGTCGAAAAATGATTTCAAGTTATAAAATTTAATTATATGTACTCGTGTGTCTATGAGTGGGTCTGGGTGTGTATCAGTGTATTTATATTTAGAGTAAAAAATAATATATTTTAAATTAAATTAAATAAGAACAACAAAAGTTCACTTTAAAACCTTACACTAAGTAAAATATAAACAAGGTATAATTTTTACAATCAAATATTTTGGTGGATCTGTAAAGAGTTCAATCTTGATTTTGATGTCTCAAAATTTGTGATTATCTATCTAATGGATCAAGTGTGCAAAAAAAAAAAAATCAGATCAGCTGAAAGTAGGCTAGCTGGAAGCAGACCAATTGAAAGAAGATCAGCTCGAAGCATATCAGCTCAACAACAAAGATCAGCTCGCTCAGTCCAACACATGAACAGTATCGGAAGTCAAAGGTGACCAAGTAGTGCTCATAAGCTTTTTCAACGGTTATATTATTTTGTCTAATGTTCATATCCCTTTGGAGGCTATAAATAAAATACTTCGATAACTAAACAAAAGTGAATAAAGAAGAGTGGAGCGAAGAAAAGAAGAAAACATGATAGAAAAGACACAGAACAGAAGAGGGAATCCTACATTAAGATATCAGATTATTGAGAGTGTTTCCTGTGTGTGAGGGTACATATATGAGTCATACAATAATTGATTATTTCCTCGCGCATACCAATCACTCACACGAAATGAGATATGAGCTTCATATTGTTGAGTGATAGTCTTTACACAAAGAAATTAAACTTTGAGGAGTCTAGGAATTTCAATTTAACCAATGGGTAAGTCCTAAATTGAAGTGAGTTTGTAAATGTTGTATAAATCAAGTCTTCTAGTGAATCTTTTCATTTATGGAAGAAGAGGGGATGTAGAAGGTATTGCCTTTTCATTTCCATATGCATTGTTCAAGCATTTTGGGTGTTTGATAAAATGTTCCAACAAAATTGTTTTTGTAACTTCACTTGCATACGTTTTCAAATATTTTATAAATTGCATAAATCGGTTTAGAGGATTATGTCGAGTATTTACGTTTGGTTTAAAAACCAAACTCGTTATAATTTCGGCGCTTGAAAATTCAATAACGGAGTTGTTGCAATTCCTTGGCATAAAAGTTGTTTTTAATAGGTTATTCACCCTTCTAACCTACATTCGATCATATAGTGTTTATTATTTCATCAAAATTATAATTAAGCAATATTTTAGATCATACAAAAATTCGAATAACACTGTTCCATCGCTGTCCTTGCGGAGTCAATTTGGTACTTCCCAACCTCAATTTACCAACCAGAAAAGGTTGAGATTTATCTTCAAATAAACTGAATTCTCCTGAAAATTTAATTGAAACCATATCTTCTAAATTAAGAAGGAAAGGGAAGAAGGTCATTGCTGAAGCTGGCTATGGGGGTGACAGCCTCGCATTGGATGAAGACCGATGATGAGAAAGTTTGGTGAGCCATAAGGAGCAAGTGAAACATAATTTCTGAATCGAAAGGATTCCACTAATGCTAAAAAAAATTAAGAATACTGAGCAAGAAGTCTACAAAACCTTCAGAAAATGGGAAACAAAGTCTGGGATAAGATAATGAAAGGAGAAGGATCAAAAGATCCAATTGTGGTGGATTTGGTCAAAAAAGAAAGAAGCCCAAATGATAGGAAATTAAACACAGAATATTACGCAGTTAATAAAGGATGTGCATATTGCTCTAGAAAAAAATCGTTATGCAAAAGTTGAGCAATCTCTGTTAAAAAAGAACGAAATTAAATAAGAGATAGGGAGCAAGATTATCGGATCTTGTTGAAAAACGTTAACAATATAAGGCTTTTAAAGTGCAAAGTCAATATTTTATGAAGATGCAAGAATAAATTTTTCGTAATAAAAAAATTCAGCCAGTAATTTATTTAGATTTAGTTAATTTATAATTTCTTGTATTTTTTATTTTTTAAAATACTTGCAGTTTTTCTTAAACTATCCGTAAGTTTTAAAATTTTAATTATGTGTCACTTTAATTTTTGTAATGATGCTCAAATTTGTTCTATTTTAAAATACAAAGTTATCAAGTGAAATTTTAATGAATAGTTATCTAAGAACGAAAATAAAAAATTTTACTATAAAAAAAATTTAAAGTTGATATGTTTAGAATGTAAACGTGAAAAGGAATAGTATGGGCATGAGTGGTTTGATTCGGTTTAGTCAGCAATATAGTTTGTCCGCCACAGCTATCCTTCTCAACTCTTCCAAACCCTTCAAGACCCTGTTGGGGTCGAAGAATCAGATCTCTCTCTAATACAAGACAATTAAAACGAAACATGCCGAGAGATCTGATCCTATAAAAAGAAATATAAGGAGCTACAATAGCTCATGGTTCTTGAACATATAAATACGAGAGCACGAAGACGTTAAACTCTGTGTTTGTAGCCTTTCTCACATAGGCGTAAAACAAGTGATTGACACAGCCAAGGGCTGATGTAGAGTCTAGGAGTTCATCTGGAGCGAGGCTCGGTGATTGGGTCTGCGGATCAAATTCTTCTAGTGGAACCTTCCTGTAAAGGAAGAAGGGGAGACGTAGGATATTTATATCCGAACTTCCATAAACAAACTTTGAGTAATCTCTTTACGATTTACAGTTCTGCATATGCATTTAATTTATTTAGCACGCACGCATCAGATTGCACACACAGTAAGTCAAACAGAAATGCGCCGAGTAGTTTTAAAATTAGGATTCAGTTTTGGTGTTTTTCGCATGTTTTTATTACATATCAGATCTGTTTCCGGTGCTCTGCTTAATGTTCAAGAACCCGAGGTATTGCACCTCTTTTTAGCAGCGCAAAATTTTTTAACAGCGCTCGCTAGCTTTTAACTTTTAGGATCAGATCTCACGGCCTGTTGTGTTGCCTTATGTTATGCTGTTTATTGTATAGAGATCTGATCCTTCGGTCCTAACAAGTGGTATCAGAACAGGTTGTTCTTGAACGAGCACTTATTTTAAGAAACGCATTTGAAACAAGTTTATATTTAAAGTGCTCTGATGTGTTTTTCCAAATTTGTTAATGCGGTAATTTCAGCTGATGCCTTGTTGTTTATTGTGCTTTTATAAATTTGAGAGATCGGTTTAAGCATCAGTTTCTGTTGCATCTTTCTCAAAATCATAGCATATTGTCGCATACGGTTGTTCCCATTTTTGGTTTCCAAAATCTGTAAAATTCCTGCTGTCGCGTTGTTTTTGTTGTGGCAGTGTAGGGAGAGCTTTATTTAAAATTTGTCGGGAACCCGTTTTCGATTCCTTTTTGATTCCCACAAAAAGGGAGAGAATTGTTAGGTTATGCATCTGTTATTTGAGGTTTTGTGTAAATCAAAAAGGGAGAGATTGATGGATCTGGATAACAGATCCAGATCTGAGTTTTGAATTACACAAAACCTGTTATTGTGTTTTTAACATTTCTACATAGTGTACAGATTTAACAGAAGAGATCTAAAGAAGAGCTGGAATAAGACTTGAGAAATCTGGATCAAAAACTTAGACGTAATGGCTGGATTAGCAATGGAGACTTCCAAAGCTGAGCCAGCTGATCGTAATCAGGCAAAAGCCAAGTTGAACAGAGATGCTTACGTGGACAGCTTCCCTTACGTGGAATCCTACGTAGACAACAATCCTTACGTGGAATCCAGCGTGGACAGATATGCTTACGTGGAAGTCCAGCTGTACTTGCTGTTAGTTGCGTCGCGTACAGAGAAGTCTGATGGAGAAGTCTACAGGAAATGAAGAGCGAAGTCTGGAGAAGTCTGATCAGGAGTAACTATAAGAGAAGCTGGAGAAGATGGATTCAGCAGTAGAAGTATTCAGCAGTCGTGACGTCATCCAAGCTTATTGAAGATTTCAGCAGTCGCGACGTCATCAAAAGCTGGGCAGCAGTGAGATGTATCAGATCTGATACAGTAACTCAATCAGATCTAATACTGTAGCAGACCAAGAGCTGAAATAGTAAATCATATTTTCGGAGGCCTAAACAAAGGAATTTGGCCAAAAACAGAGGAGCTCACTGTGTAGTAGTGAGTCTTGCTCGTTGGACCATTTCGGAGGGAATAGCACAGGTCTCATACGAAAATGTGATGTCTGATCAGTTGTTGAAGACAAGAGGAGAAGCTGATCAGAAGTTGAAATCAGGTGTTGATCAAAAGATAAGAAGAAAATAACATCGACCAGCTGGAGCGCTAAGGGAAAGATGGACCAGCTGGAGCAATAAGAAGTCAGGATCAGCAATTGATACAACAGGTGGATCAGCAACCTTGACGTCAGCAGAATCAGCAGTTGAACAAAGAACAGTTATCCGGCTATGAACTGAAGAGAACGATTCAGCAGTGAGCTACAGTACGTTCAGCAGTGAGCTACAGTTATTCAGCAGTGAGCTACAGTTATTCAGCAGTGAACAGAAGTATGTTCAGCAGTAAAGACAAGCCATATCAGATGTCGATCAGCAATGAAGAAAAGATACAAGCAGAAGCTGAATCTACGCAAAAGCTGAATCGAAGCAAAAGCTGAATCAAAGCAGAAGTTGAATAAGACGTGATAAGAAAAGAAAGGCGAAGCAGTTGACAACATATATTAAGATTTACTGGAACTTAGTGTTGGCGTAGTGGCGGATCCGGATCCTGTTCCCGGGGGCGCAGCGAAAGTTTAAAAATTTGCCCCGGAAATGTTCAATACATAACAAATATAATGCAATAAAACATACATAGGATGTTTTAGAGCGTTACCTTGCTGGCGTCTAGGCGCCTGGCTCCGACCAGATTCACAGGGAATCTGGCACTTCAACGGTAGGCGGCGGTAGATCTCCTAATCCGATCCACGATTGGAAACAGGACTCCTTCGTCAGTCTGCACTAGAATAGCTGACGAATTTGACACGAACGGAATCTCCTCGTCGACGTGATCGGAATGAGTCCAATCACGTGAGCATCGGTGGCGGGCGGCGGCGCGGCGGACGGCGGGCGGCGCAAGGGCGGTCGGCGGCCGTGAGAGAGTAGGGAGAGGAGGGGCGGCTATTGCTAGGGTTTAAAGTTCAAGTGTGTGTCATAATAACCCTAGGACAATAATAAGTAGACATGTGATGGGCTTGGACCGGCCCAATGGGCCTGGGTCAGGCCCAGGTCCATATGAACATTCGGTTCATTTCCATCACTGTGGCTTCATCATAACTCCGATTGACGATCTGATCGGACCGATCGACACAGTTTCCAAAACTGAGTATTATGATATGAAAACAATTTTTCAGACCACCTAGTCCAAATTGCAGTTTAGCCCTTCAACTTTGGGAAATCGCAATTTGACCCCTGTTGACTTTAAGGAAGTCGCACTCCCTAAATTCCTCCTCCTATGCTCAACTCATTGAGCTCAGTTTCCGTGCGGGAATCATGAAACCAGTACTTGTGTGACCCTCAATGGTTCAGGGATACAGCTAGCCGTAGGCCCACAACCATTGTGGCTCCGAAATCACAATTTCGGACTGACCCATCGGATCATGGTAAAGCGCCTAGCAACATCGCCCCATGATCCCCTAGATATCACTGATAGTGCCTGCAAGAACCAGTTGATCATGGTTAGCGTACAGTACGGTCCTTTCAACACATATATCCCGATCAGATTGATAGTGCCTGCAAGAACCAGTTGATCATGGTTAGCGTACAGTACGGTCCTTTCAACACATATATCCCGATCAGATCAACGACTATTGGTAAATCGAGAGTCGCTAGAGATCCAATATCTATGCATACATCTCGAAGATCAAATAGTGACATCGCGTGTGTTACTAGGTAAATCCATTTACCTAAAACACATCTAGTACTCCGGCCAGAGATTTATCACACTATTATCTCCTCAGATAGCATAGGATATCCATGCATAAAAGCGAGCGATGAATCCTCGACAACGAAGCATCGACTCCTACATGCATCGGGACCTCACCCAATCCCGCCACCTAATGACCCCAACTGAATCGGTAAACGGGTCAAAGTGAGGTGCCTATCATGTAGAGTCTCAATGATGTTTCGAGTAGTGAGGACTAATCAGTACAACCAAGACCTCGGACTTATCCACTCGACAAATGGTAACCACTTGGAAAGTCCGAACGAGGGTAGTTCGATAGATCACCAGGTCACTATCCATCTGCATGCTCAGAACATCACAATGTTCCCTACCAATGAAACATGGTACTTCGCATCGCAGATGCTAGTCTCAAGCTCGGGCGGCCTTATCCTCATTTTGACGGCCCAATCGACTAGGAACGTGTTCATAATACACAGTGACTATTAGATGTGTTTCATGATAGCCATCATATCCACTGTCACATCTAACATACACTATGGTGCATTCTAGGTCTTTATCCAACACAATTGTTAACATTATAACATAATGAAAATAAAGAATGCCATATAAGAAATGCGAATTTCATAAATAAAGATCGTTATACAAAGAGTCAATAAAACCCACACGCCACAAGTTGGCTAGTTGGGCATCTACTCAAACACTTAGAAGTCAACTGCTGAGAATATTAAGATGTGAACAGAAGAGACGCAAGCAGAAGCTGATCAAAGTTCAAAAGCTTATTCAGAAGAAGACAAAAGCCTGCAAAAGAAAGAACACAAGGACAATCCTGTCGGTACTTTACAGAACATCTTTCAACGGGAAGAAAATTTGTGTCCAACGGATTGAATTTGAACAAAGGCTATTTAAGAGAGAAGATTTGAAGAAATCGATGATGCTGGTGAAAGACAAAAACAGAGAAATTACAGAGGGAAGAAAACAGGAAGATGAAGCAGTCGGCCATCATTAGAGAGGAGCTTATTGCAGTGTCGACTGCTGAGTCTTCATCAGCTCTTTAGGAGCATTTCCCGAGTGTGTGAGATTTTATTATTTTTGTGAGTTGTTCTTACACTGTATATCTCACACACAGAGATTCATTCACATTCTTGAGAGTTGAGCGATATTGTATAGTGAATGAATCTCAAACCCAAAATGCAAAATCAGATCCCGTCCAAGCACGAAGACGTTAAACTCTGTGTTTGTAGCCTTTCTCACATATGCGTAAAACAAGTGATTGACATAGCCAAGGGCTGGTGTAGAGTCTAGGAGTTCATCTGGAGCGAGGCTCGGTGATTGGGTCTGCGGATCAAATTCTTATAGTGGAACCTTCCTGTAAAGGAAGAAGGGGAGACGTAGGATATTTATATTCGAACTTCCATAAACAAACTTTGAGTAATCTCTTTACGATTTACAGTTCTGCATACGCATTTAATTTATTTAGCACGCACGCATCAGATTGCACACACATTAAGTCAAACAGAAATGCGCCGAGTAGTTTTAAAATTAGGATTCAGTTCTGGTTTTTTCCGCATGTTTTTATTACATATCAGATCTGTCTCCGGTGCTCTGCTTAATGTTCAAGAACCCGAGGTATTGCACCTCTTTTTAGCAGCGCAAAATTTTTTAACAGCGCTCGCTAGCTTTTAACTTTTAGGATCAGATCTCACGGCCTGTTGTGTTGCCTTATGTAATGCTGTTTATTGTATAGAGATCTGATCCTTCGGTCCTAACAGACCCCTTGATATATCTGCTCAAGTAAAATCACATTATGGTATTTTTTACTTACGCATCGATCAACTACTAATCATATGAAAATTACAATAAAAATCCACATTAAAAATTTTAAATTAAAAAAGATCAAATAAAAACGATAGTTTGGAAATGATGTAAATAAAATTTATGTAAAATTAATTGGCCAAATACAAAATTTTCAAATGCAAATTACTAGTTGGATCTGGAAACAGATCAGATCGTAATTTTGATGAATATAAAGCTTGTTGTTATGTTTCAAGCAGTTTACTTGAGTGCACATGATTCGGATCCAAACAGATCGAGCAGATCAGCTAAAGAATGTACAGTATAAACGAAGAACTGAGCTCCGTTGAGTGCAGATCAATTCAAAGTCGAGAATAGTTGTTCGATCCAGACCAGTCCAGGTCAGCTGAGAAGTGAACATGTCAGATAAGAGCAATGGATAAGTTATGATCAATTCAGAGATGTCAGTTCAGTTCAGAGCAGGAGCAGAACAGAGCAGAAAAGATAAACAGATCAGTTCAGATATTAGCAGATGAGCTTAGAGAATCAGAACAGATCAGTTCAGAACAAAGCCTATCGAATAGAACGGAATTAGCTCAGAACAGATAGATCATATCAGAACATGAAGAACAGAGCATAGCAGAATAGTGTTAGAGTAGGTGCCCAACTAGCCAACTTGTGGCATGTGGGTTCTTGTTGACTCTATGTAAAACGATATTTATTTATGAAATTCACATTCTTTTATGCCATTCTATATGTTCATTATTATGATTACAATTTTTGGATAAAGACCTTGAATGCACTATAGTGTATGTTAGACGTGATAGTGGATTTGATGGCTATCATGAAACACATCTAATAGTCACTGTGTATTCTAAACTTGTTCCTAGTCGATTGGGCCGTCCAAAAGAGGATAAGGACCGTCCGATGTTGAGACTAGCATCTGCGATGCGAAGTACCACGTTTCATTGATAGGGAACATAGTGATGTTCTGAGCATGCAGATGGATAGTGACCTGGTGATCTATCGAACTACTCTCGTTCGGACTTTCCAAGTGGTTATCATTTGTTGAGTGGATTAAGTCCGAGGTTTTGGTTGTACATATTAGTCCGTATTACTCGAAACATCATTGAGACTCTACATGATAGGTGCCTCACTTTGATCCGTTTACCGACTCAGTTGGGTTCATCAGGTGGTGGGGTTGGGTGAGGTCCCGATGCATGTAGGAGTCGATGCTTCGTTGTCGAGGATTCACCGCTCGCCCTTGTGCGTGGATATCATATGCTATCTGAGGAGATAATAGTGTGATAAATCTCTAGCCAGAGTAATATATGTGCTTTGGGTAAATGGGTTTACCTAGTAACACATGCGATGTCACTATTTGATCTCCAAGATGTATGCATGGTTATTGGATCTCTAGCGACTCTCGATTCACCAATGGTCGTTGATGTGATCGGGATATTTGAGTTGAAAGGACCGTACTGTACGCTAACCATGATCGACTGGTTCTTGCAGGCACTATCAGTGATACCTAGGGGATCATGGGGCGATGTTGCTAGACGCTTTACCATGGTCCGATGGGTAGATCGGAAAATGTGTTTTCTGATTCACAATGAGTTGTGAGCCCACGGCTAGCTGATCCCTGAATCATTGAGGGTCACACAGTGTACTGGTTTACCAATTCTCGTGCAGACAAGGAAATTGAGCTCAACTTGTTGAGTATAGTAGGAGGAAGGATGGAAGTGTGACTTCCTAAATTAACTGAGGGTGGAAATGAGATTCCCTTAAAATTAGGGCTAGTATGACTATTCTTAAAGTTTATGGGGGCCTAACAGCAATTTTGGATTAGGTGGTCCGAAAAATTGTTTTCACATCATAATGCTCAGTTTTGTAAACTGTGTAGATCGGTCCGATCTGATCGTCGATCAGGATTATGATGAAGCCACATCGATGGACTTGAAACCAATGTACACCTGGGCCTGGGCCCGACCCAAGCCCATTAACCCGGTTTAAGCCCATGGAAAATCTATAAATAAGAGCCCTGGGGCACTCATTATGTAATGCCCGAAATTATTACATCGAAAGTTAGTGATTTGAAGTTCCAAATGATTGATTTTTGATGAAGTTGAATTTATGAGCTCGGATTTCTTCTGGAAGTGGTGTGTGATTCAGGAATTTTGCATCGTTGGATTTCGCTAAGTAATCGGGAACCAGACGAAGCAAAGAATTTGATAAAATCGTTCAGAAGCAGGTTACTGTAGCAAAGTCAACAAAAGTCAACAGTACTGTAGCTACCTGCTGGTATTTGTGTCGTTGGGAAAGGATTGCTGCTGGTAGTAGACGCGCAAATACAAGATTCAATAAGGAAGCGCCACGTGTAGGTTATTGTTATGCACGTGGGAACCAGCAGCGAGAGCTCCTTACGCACCTGCTGGTTTATGCACCTGCTGGTTTGTTAGTGTGTTGACTGGTTTGATGACGTGGGTGCAACGCTGTCGTGTTAATAATGAACGCAGATCAGTCGATGCAAGTATGT
>KV017464.1:346722-357933 GCA_001598015.1 Dorcoceras hygrometricum
AGTTCGACGAGGAGAATCCGTTCGTGCTGATCTCGTCAGTGCTTCTAGTGCAGCCTGACGAAGGAGTCTCGGATCTGGTCGTGGACCGAATTGGCGTAAACTACCGCAATCTACCGAGAAGAGCCTTCTTGTAATACCGGTTGGAGCCCGGCACAAGGAAATTTGTTTCCGGCCAGTTCGACGAGGAGAATCCGTTCGTGCTGATCTCGTCAGTGCTTCTAGTGCAGCCTGACGAAGGAGTCTCGGATCTGGTCGTGGACCGGATTGGCGTAAACTACCGCAATCTACCACCGAGAAGAGCCTTCTTGTAATACCGGTTGGAGCCAGGCACAAGTGCCAGCAAGGTATTCAATTTTGAACACCCTATGTATGACGATTATTGAATTGTCTGATTTTTCGTATTGATCGTCTCCCGGTATTTCTCTGTTCTTCCGCTGCCTCGCTGGGGGGCAGATCCGGATCCCCAACAGTTTCCTCCTTGAAGATGATCAAAGTGATCAAACTGTTGGATGTGATCCAAGAACCTTCAAGGAGGCAATTTCTGATGCTGATTCTAATTTGTGGCTTGAAGCAATGCAATCTGAGATTGACTCAATGCATTCAAACCAAGTTTGGACTCTTTTGAATCCTCCCGAAGGAATAGTTCCTATTGGATGTAAATGGATATACAAGAGAAAACTTGGGCCTGATGGTAAGGTACTGACCTACAAGGCATGACTGGTCGCGAAAGGTTACCCTCAAAGACAAGGTGTTGACTATGATGAAACCTTTTCACCAGTCGCAATGTTCAAGTCAATTAGAATCCTACTAGCCATAGCCGCATGGTACGACTATGAGATATGGCAAATGGATGTGAAAACTGCGTTCCTTAATGGAAATATTAAGGAAGAGATCTATATGACGCAGCCCGAGGGTTTCACATCTGTAGGAAATGAGCATAAAGTATGCTAACTTCAGAGATCGATCTACGGTCTCAAACAAGCATCGAGAAGTTGGAACCGGAGATTTGATGAAACAATTAAAGAATTTGATTTCATCAAGAATCCCGAGGAGCCATGTGTGTATAAGAAGGTAGTTAAAAATGCGGTGACATTCCTTATACTTTATGTTGATGACATTCTACTCATTGGGAATGAAGTAGGAATGCTGCAGTCAACTAAAGTATGGTTGTCTAGTAGATTCTCGATGAAGGACATGGGTGAAGTATCCTATATTCTAGGAATACAGATCTATAGAGATAGATCAAAAAGGATGCTCGGACTCACCCACGCGACCTACATCGATACCATACTTAAGCGGTTCTCAATGGAAGAGTCCAAGAGGGACACATGCCTATGTGCCACGGGATCACTCTATCTAAGTCTATGTGTTCGAATACTGATGAGGAGATAGAGAGTATGACACGTGTGCCATATGCCTCGGCAATAGGTACTATTATGTAGGGTATGATCTCAACTAGACCGGATGTCGCATATGCTCTGAGTGTCACAAGCCGCTACCAAGCAAATCCCGGCCAAATGCATTGGAAGGCCGTGAAAGATATTCTTAAGTACTTAAGAAGGACTAAGAATATGTTCATGGTCTATGGGGGTGGTGAACTAAAATTGGAAGGCTACACTGATTCTAGCTTCCAATGCGACGTGGACGATTCGAAGTCAACCTCTGGATTTGTATTCATGCTCAATGGTGGTGATGTCTCTTGGAAGAGTTCCAAACAAGACGCCATCACGGATTCAACCACTGAGGCTGAGTACATCGCAGTATCAGCTGCTGCTAAAGAGGCGATTTGGATAAGGAATTTCGTCCAAGAGTTGGGTGTAATCCCTGAAGGAGTTGGTCCAGTCCTGGTGTACTGTGACAACACAGGTGCCGTTGCGCAAGCAAAGGAACATAGGTCTCACCAAAGATCCAAACATATACTTAGGAAATACCATATAATCCAGGATATTGTGGCTAGAGGCGACATAGCAGTTGAGAGAGTCACCTCTGCAGATTGCTGATCCACTTACGAAGCCCTTGCCAGAACCATTGTTTGAAAAACATCACGAAGCAATGGGACTGCGTCTGATGAGTAGTTGGCTTTAGGGCAAGTGAGAGATTGTTAGAGTAGGTGCCCAACTAGCCAACTTGTGGCGTGTGGGTTCTTGTTGAATCTATGTAAAACGATCTTTATTTATGAAATTAGCAATCTTTTATGGCATTCTTTATCTTCATTATATGATTACAATTGTTGGATAAAGACCTTGAATGCACTATAGTGTATGTTAGACGTGATAGTGGATTTGATGGCTATCATGAAACACATCTAATAGTCACTTTGTATTCTAAACTTGTTCCTAGTCGATTGGGCCGTCCAAAAGAGAATAAGGACTGTCCGAGCTTGAGACTAGCATCTGCGATGCGAAGTACCACGTTTCATTTATAGGGAACATAGTGATGTTCTGAGCATGCAGATGGATAGTGACCTGGTCATCTATCGAACTACCCTCGTTTGGACTTTACAAGTGGTTATCATTTGTCTAGTGGATTAAGTCCGAGGTTTTGGTTGTACAGATTAGTCCTTATTACTCGAAACGTCATTGAGACTCTACATGATAGGTGCCTCACTTTGACCCATTTACCGACTCAGTTGGGGTCATCAGGTGGTGGGGTTGGGTGAGGTCCCGATGCATGTAGGAGTCGATGCTTCGTTGTCGAGGATTCACCGCTCGCCCTTGTGCGTGGATATCATATGCTATCTGAGGAGATAATAGTGATAAATCTCTGGCCAGAGTACTAGATGTGTTTTGGGTAAATGGGTTTACCTAGTAACACATGCGATGTCACTATTTGATCTCCAAGATGTATGCATGGTTATTGGATCTCTAGCGACTCTCGATTCACCAATGGTCGTTGATGTGATCGGGATATTTGAGTTGAAAGGACCATACTGTACGCTAACCATGACCGACTGGTTCATCCAGGCACTATCAGTGATACATAGGGGATCATGGGGCGATGTTGCTAGACGCTTTACCATGATCCGATGGGTAGATCGGAAAATGTGTTTTCTGATTCACAATGAGTTGTGAGCCCACGGCTAGCTGTATCCCTGAACCATTGAGGGTCACACAGTGTACTGGTTTACCAATTCCTGTGCGGACAAGGAAATTGAGCTCAAATTGTTGAGTATAGTAGGAGGAAGGATGGAAGTGTGACTTCCTAAATTAACTGAGGGTGGAAATGAGATTCCCTTAAAATTAGGGCTAGTATGACTATCCTTAAAGTTTATGGGGGCCTAACTGCTATTTTGTATTAGGTGGTCCGAAAAATAGTTTTCACATCATAATGCTCAGTTTTGTAAACTGTGTAGATCGGTCTGATCTGATCATCGATTAGGATTATGATGAAGCCACATCGATGGACTTGAAACCAATGTACACCTGGGCCTGGGCCCGACCCAAGCCCATTAACCCAGTTGAAGCCCATGGAAAATCTATAAATAAGAGCCCTGGGGCACTCATTATTTCTGCACCAAAAGCTCTTCAGCTATTCTTATTCCCTCTCCTCCTCTCCCTCCTCCCGGTCTTCACCGCCGTGTCGCCGCCTGCAGCCGTCGTGCCGCCGCCCGCCGCCGCCGTCGCACCTCGTTGCGATCGTCTCGGTGAGGAGGTTCTGCTCGCGAAATATTCGTTGGGATTCTAGATGCATTCCAACGAAGGAACTGGAAACCGATCGTGGACCTGATTAGGAGCAACCAAAGAAGTGATATTTCCATTTGAGAAATAGTCGGAGCCAGGCGCCTAGTCACCAGACAGGTATATTATAAACATCCTATGAATGTTTGAATTATTATATAGGTGTATTGACCATTCCTGGGCTCCTAAATTTTTAATTCTTCCACTGCGCCCCATGAGCGGGATCCGGATCCACCGCTGCGCCAACAGAAATATCATTGAGACTCTACATGATAGGTGCCTCACTTTGACCCATTTACCGACTCAGTTGGGGTCATCAGGTGGCAGGATGGGTAAAGTCCCGATACATGTAGGACTCGATGCTTCGTCGTCGAGGATTCAACGCTCGCCCTTGTGCGTGGATATCCTATGCTGTCTGAGGAGATAATAGTGTGACAAATCTCTGGTCAGGGTACTATATGTGTTTTAGGTAAATGGGTTTACCTTGTAACACATGCGATGTCACTATTTGATCTCCAAGATGTATGCATGGTTATTGGATCTCTAGAGACTCTCGATTTACCAATGGTCATTGATCTTATCGGGTTATTTGAGTGAAAAGACCGTACTGTAGGCTAACCATGATCGACTGGTTCTTGCAGGCACTATCAGTGATACCTAGGTGATCATGGGGCGATGTTGCTAGACGCTTTACCATGATTCGATGGGTAAGTCCGAAACTGTGTTTTCGGAGTCACAAATATTGTGAGCCCACGGTTAGTTGTATCCCTGAACCATTGAGGGTCACACAAGTACTGGTTTCCCAATTCCCGTGTGGATATGGTACTCAAAGTGTTGAGTATAGTAAGAGGATGGTTGGGAGTATGACTTCCTAAAAGTAGATAAGGGAGTGGGACTTCCATATTTAGCTAATGAGAGTAAGCATGTCATATATAGATTTAGTGGTCCGAAAATTTGATTTTTCATCATAATGGCCAGTTTTGTAAACTGAGCACATTGGTGATATCTGATCATCGATCGGGATTATGATGAGACCACAATATAGGGAGTCAAAACGAATGCTCACTGTTTGACTTGAACAGAATGTTCACTGTTTGAGTTGAACCGAAATTTCACTGTTTGAGTTGAATCGAACAGTTTGAGTTGAACCGAATGTTCACTGTTTTGTTCAAATCAAACTCTATCCCTCAATCTATAATTATGGAAATGAGGAGACACTTTCAAAAGTGAGAAAGAAAAACACCAAAAGCTATTCAGAAAACTCCTCCCCTCTCGCTTCCTCCCTCGCCTCGCCGCCGCCCGTAGCCTCCTGCCGCCACCGCCGCCGCCCGTATCCGCCCGCCGCCGATGCCGCCGCCTCCGTCTGAATTTGTTCCAACCATCTCGGCGAAAAGATTCCGTCCCTGAAATTTTCGTCGATTTTCTAGTGCAAACCGGCGAAGGATTTGAGATTCTGGTCGTAGACCGGATTAGACGTCGATCCAGCTGTTCAACCGACGCCACCAAGGTACCTTCTGAACATTGTATGATTGTTTTTTATTATTGTATAGGTGTATTGACCGTTCCCGGGCTCCAATTTTTAAATTCTTCTGCTGTGTCCCGGAAACGGGATCCGGATCCGCCGTTGCGCCAACAAATAGAACATAACAATCAGTTCAGAGCAGCTCAGATCAGTACAGATCAGATTAGAAGCGCAGAGCAGAGAACAGTTAAGAAGAGCGGTTCACATGTTCAAAAGCAGTATAGTATGTGTACAGATCAGATTGGAGCTTGGCAACAAATCAGTTCACATAAGAAGACAAGAGCTTAATTGAAAAACATATAAGATCGGAGTCCATATCAGAGCAGCACAGGCTATCATATTAGAACGGACAAATCAGTTTGAACAGATACTCAAAGACTAAATAGAAGTGCTTCAAACTTATTTGCTCCGATACTTCTACACCAGTTCGGTGCAGACAAAGTTAATAAATATCATGAACCACTCATTTACTATGAAAGGCACAAGCACACAATGTCAAAACTTTACAGAAGCTTTCTCAATGCAATAACTTGTGTCCAACGTTCATATCAGATCAGATGATATATATACACCTGAACTGATGAAGAAATAAGTCGTCTAAGTGAGAGTGTGAGAGACTCTCAGAGTTGTGTGTATGCACAGAGTGCCGGTTAGGATGAGGGCAGAATATCAAGATGTGCACCACCATCAAATTTCATCGTAATGCTCTTGAATATCATGAAGAAGACGACAGTGTCTGAGGTGATATGTGAGAGCTGAGTTGAAATAGATTAATCAACACACACACACACACATTCACTCACAATATATGAGACATGAGCATATCAGATTAGCTGAGTGAATGTGGAAAAAAATCAATGCTAATTCGCACAGAGACGTTAAACAAGTGTACATAGGAGTCTCAGTTTGGGCAGTGGGTAAGTCCCGTCTGAGGTGGGTATGTACAATTGGCTGTATAAATTAAAGTATTCTGGTAGAGCCTTCTAATTTTGAATAAGGAAGAGACATAAAAGGTGTTGCCTCGAAACTTCCATAAACAAATCTGATGTGTACTAGTTTACTGCATTCTGCATACATGTTTTAAACATATTTTAAGTTCAATTTTCAGAGAGTAGTTTGGATATTGTACTATCTAAATTTATCCGACCAGGGTAGACCTAGGTGTGCTATCTACATGCTGAGAGGAGATGCCATGATTTGGTGGGAAGGAGCCAAACTGACAATAGATTTGGCTATGGTCACCTGGGAGGAATTCAATAAGGTTTTCTTTGACCAATATTTCATAGTTGATGTGAGGTATGAGCTGAAGAGGTAGTTTTTAACTCTGAAAGAAGGTGGTATGCCAGTGCAGTCCGCAAATTCGAAAGAGGTTGTTACTTTGATCCGCTGATAGGAAGAGATGGGAAGGAGAAGATCCGTCACTTTGTCAATGGATTGCGGCCAACATTGAAGGCTAGTTGAACCAACGGACTAGGGCAGTAGTTAACAAGGCCCTGCGAGCTGATAAGGATTGGAAGGAGATTGATGAAGAATGTCAAATTAAACATCAAGATAAGGACTAGAATCAAGCTAAGAGACCCAACGACAACTAGCAGAGGTCTCAGGGACAAAGACCGCTACAACCCCAACCGATCAACGTAGTTCCTCAGATTGATAACATGTCAGTTTGTCCAGTTTGTCAAAGGAATCATACTGGTCAAATCGAGCTGGCCAGAACATGTGTTACAAATGTGGTACTCCAGGACACATCTCTAGGAATTGTCAGCAGTCGAAGCAATTCTTCACCAGTAGAGCCTATGTGATGATAGCAGATGATTAAACCAGACTCTACATTAGTTATAGGTAAAAATTGTCATCGCTAGTATTCCTATGGTAGTTTTGTTAGATTCTGGTGCAACCCATTCTTTTGTATCAGAAGTTGTTGCTAAGAAATTACCTATCCAACCTGAAGTATTAGCGATAGGTTATTGCGTTAATATACCATTAGGAGAAAACTTGTTAACAGATATATATTTCATGACATAGAGCTTATGCTGTAGAGGTATTTCGTGTATGTAGATTTGACAGTATTAACCATGCTTGAATTAGATTTAAGTTTTTGGAATGGATTGTTTAACTAAGTACGGAGTAGTTATAGATTTTAAGCAAAGAATCATAGAGGTTGAACCATCCAGCGGAAACCCAATTTTGTTCCAAACTGATAGAATTGATAGAACACCTAAGCAGATATCAACTCTGAAAGTCCAGAGCTATCTAAGGAAGGGATATCAATGATATTTGGTTAGTGCATTATTAGTAGTAGAAGATAAGAAATCTGAATTACTAGATGTTGAAGTAGTGAATGAGTTTCCAGACGTGCTCTCAGAAGACATATCTAGTCTGTCACCAGATCCAGAGTTGAAGTTTGTGATTGATGTAGTACCTGGTACAACTCTTATATATAAGCCGTCGTATGCGCCTACAGAGATGAAAGAGTTAAAGGATCAATTCATGATCTACTAGACAAAGAGTGACACCCGAACCCACGGGAATCACGAATTGGGGAGTAAATAAAAATTTTCGAAATAAAAAAAGGCTAAAAGATAATTTGTTATAAGCTGTATATCTTATAACTTAAAAGAAATCGAAACACAAGACAACTCAAAGACTAGCAGATACTTATTTGCGCGCCAACTACTGAAGACATTTGCGGAAAAAAATTTTCATTGATAATTGCAATTGCGATTTACAACAACTGCTATTCTATATAAATATACAACCGTTGCAACTGATTTAATACAGTACTTATTAAACAAAACAGTAACAACTATGACACGGAAAATGCAGGCCTTGGACAAACACACACCACCCAGCAGCTGATTTCAAGTTTCACCTTCTGTTCGTTCTCCAGCTGTCGCACCTGCACCATTTTAAAAGCTAGTGAGCCTAGGGGCTCATCAAATAAAACCTGAATAATAACAAGTTTAAATACGCAGGTAGACATCTGTTCGATACAAACATTTCATAAACATTTCTTTCTTTAAACGTGGAGACAGGGGTTAATAGCCCAGATCTCATCATCAATATATTTTCTTTAGATTTATGGCATATAAGCTCCTCATGGTCCGTGTTGCACTTTGATCAAAATGACTTCCGATATCAGTTTTAGCATATAGCTCATATGAAAGGACAGTCGACATCTAGACAACTGCTCACCCTTCTCCTTGGTGACCGTCAACTATCTATGTCATAATCTTAAAATAAACTTTGTTCCATTAACATCCTTTCTTTCTTTGAAATTTCTTAAACATCATCGGTTTCCATCATTTAAAACTCTCTCTTCCCATTTTTAAAACTTTACTGAGTATCGAATTCGACTTTAGGAAACATAACATTGAAATGATACCAGTCGCAAGAGAAACCAGTAGCAAAGAATAGGAATCAGTCGTAAGAAAATGGAACAGTACTTATGAAACAAAACAGATTTCTATTGTTCGCAAATATCGCTAAAAGAAACCAGCTGGAATGAACAGAAACCAGCTGCAAGATCTTTTACTAAAACAACGTATTAAATGAAACGATCGCTGCTGGCTTTACTTCTCCCAGCGATACACCTTACTGCTGAAACACTACTGGGATCATTTCCCGCTAGCAAAATACAACTGCTGAACTCCAATTCCAGAAGTCTGAACTTCACAAACCAAACTTCACTACAATTCCTCAAAATATGAAATTCGAAATCCCTAAAATCTCGTGACTAATCCTAAGCAAAACTGATTAATCACTATTCGAATTTCTCAATCCTCACACGGCCAGTCATAAGCTCCTTGATCGTAGTGAACCTCTTCACCCGAGAGTTCTCCCTGTACAGCTCTTTGAGGTGATGGTGTATGTCAACAGCATACCCCGTCTTCTCGAATCGCTGCTGCAGTTCATTGTACATAGGAGCCAACATGTAACATCGTGCCTTGAGTTCATGGTCCCACCATGTCTCCAATTTCGTCAGCTCCTTAGGACTGACACCAGCAGATTCGAGGTCTCTTCTCTAGCATATAGAGAAACTTATCCGAAGCCAACACTATATTGAGGTTGCGTAACCAATCCAAGTAGTTAGTTCCAGTCAGTTTGTTGCTATCGAGTATAGCATCGAGTGGGTTTTTCATCGAAGACATTTTTAATAGCAGTAAATACTGAAGGAAAAAACAGACATGCATTACGGACTATTTATGAAAATGCACTAAGATATAAAACATGATCATTTAGTTTTATGAATTACCTTCCACTATTTTAACGATTTCACCACCCTATAATGAAATCGGGAAAACCAATTTCCTTAGTGGGTACACAGAGTCCAATCAAGAAATCATGGTCCTAAATAATATCAGCCAACCATGATACCCAAAAGCTAGAGCCAAATTGCATCAAATGCAACCCCCATTCATGTACCTCACGTCCAGTAAGGATCCAATAATATGACGCTGATTACCATCACGTGTCAAGATGACCCATCAATGTCGAGTTGTAATGGACCATCGCCATGACGTCCACAATAATATGAACCAACGTCTGGGAGTTCCATTCAACTCACAGCAAGTGTCAATGGCGTGTACAAATTTCCGACACACAGAGCCTCCCCAATAATATGAGCCGGTCTATATATGCGGGTAGCATCGGCGTACACCCATTGTTGATGGAAGGTAGGAAATTTCGAACAATATTTAAATTCCCTTAACTTCATAATCTTATTGAATAAAACTTTTGTTTTATGATCAATTTAGGAGCTATGAACTAACGTTTTCTAAGAGTTCTTCCAGCTCATTGGAGGGGCTAAGGCCCACTTAAAACCCAACTTCCTAAGACAAAGCAACGATCTTCAGTGAGCCCAGCTGGTACAAGATATTTTTAAGCCGGTCTATGAAGGAGTTTCTTAGATTACGTTTTGTCACGTGACTTCATAATTATCATTAAACTATGTTTCTTCAATTTAATCATGAAACTTTAATTTTGATATAAATTTTAAATCATATTTAAAATGAGGGATTTTATTTTTGAATTTTTGGTCTCATTAATTTTAAATCATATTTAAAACACATGTGGATTCAACAAAAAAATATATCAAATATATATATATGTATTAATATCCCATAATCATGGTATCTATACAATCAATCAAATTAATTGACATAAATAAAACAATCAAATCAAATTTGGATTGATCCAACAAAATCAAATTTTAAATATAAAATCAAATTTTAAATATAAAATCATATTTTATAGATAAAATCATATTTTGTCATTTTAATTGCATCAAAAGAATTATTTTAATGAAATTCACGTATGATCGATCCGAGCATGAAGCTCTGAAACCACTGTTGGTGCAGCGACGGATCTGGATCAAGCTCTCAGAGCGCAACGAAAGTTTTAAAAATTTTGTGACCGAGAACGCTAATACGCGAATTGTAATGCCCAGATATTTTAGAGGCCACAAATTAGAAAGATTTGAGATTGAGGGATTACAATTCTATTCTATTAAACTCTGTTTCTATCGAGTTTCAGAATTGAGATATATATTGTTTAGCTTTTTATCAATTAAAAGCTAAATTTCAAATGTTAGAATACGATTGCAGCAGCTGTGTAGCAAATCATAGCAAGTCGATCGAATCCTGTTGTTTTAACTAAAATTGTTCGGTTTTCATGTGCATCATTTTATTTTAAAAACAGAGTACGCTTTTAGGAGATTTGAGCATCTTGATTAAAACGTGGTTCTTTCCTTAGGCATTTTAAATCATATATATATAGGATGTTAGCTGCTTCATGCATCATTATCTTGAAAACAAATTAGTTCAAAGCGGTGCTCTCTATAAGAAACCAAGCAAAAGTTTTAAAGCTTTTTAAAGGAGGCGATCGGAGTGTTGGTGATTTGCTGGATTTCTACTGCGGTTGTGTTCAAGAATTCAGGCAAGTAAACTCTGTTTCTTGCTCACTCAGTGAAAGCATATATTCAATTATGTTTGCATGATTATATGAGATTTT
>KV017464.1:364231-376405 GCA_001598015.1 Dorcoceras hygrometricum
CTTTTCGATTTCAAAATCAAAAATCCTGCTGTCACGTTGTTTTTGTTGTGACAGTGTAGGGAGAGCTTTGATTTAAATTTCGGGAAAACCAGCTTTCGACCTCTTTTTGATTCCCACAAAAAGGGAGAGAATTGTTAGATCATGCATTTGTTATTTAAAGTTTGTGTAAATCAAAAAGGGAGAGATTGATGGATCTGTGTCAACAGATCCAGATTTGAATTTTGAATTACACAAAACTTATTACTGTGTTTCTAACAAATCTACGAAGTGTGCAGATATCAACAGGAAAAAGTATATTGCGCAAAGAAGATGAACAGGAGAAGTCTGTCCAGTCGTGAGGAGAAAAGATAAAGTTCACAGCTGGTTTGATTCATCACTTAGACGGAAACTGGATTAGCAATGGAGACGTCCAAATTTGAGTCAGTTGTTCGTAATCAGGCGGAGGCCAACTTTAGACCAGCAGCTGTGATTGGATTAGCAATGGAGACGTCCAAAGTTGAGTCAGTTGTTCGTAATCAGGCGGAGGCCAATTTAGACCAGCAGCTGTGATATTCGCTAAAGGCTGGAGAAAGGTTCGAAGAAGAAGATGAACAGTAGAAGTCTGGAACCAGTTGTGAAGAACAAAAACCAGACGTCGTGTGAAGAGAAGTCTGGAATCAGCAATGATGACGTCAGCTTATCTATTGGAGGAAGCTATGAGCAGCAACAATGACGTCAGCATTGCTGATTGGAAGAAATCGAGAATCAGCAACGATGACGTCAGCATGTCTACTGGAGAAAGCTGTGATCAGCGATGATGACGTCAATAGTGATGTCATCACAATCAGCAGTTGTTAAGAAGCGCAAGAGCTGGATCAATGATGATGACATCAGCAGTGATGTCATCACAATCAACAGTGAGCTACAGTACAACCAGTCGATGGTACTTGAAGTTGGCGATTGCAAAACGATGTCGTTTGGATAAGCTGAAACGACAGCGTTTTGAAGTACCGCTAGGATTCAGCAGATGCTCTTTGCGATGGTAATAACCAGCAGGTAGCTACAGTACATACAGATGCAAGCAACAGTACATTCAGACGTGAGCTACAGTGAACCAGCTGTTGATATGCATCCAGTCGAAAGATGATGTACCAGTCGCAAGCTCTTGTGTATCCAGTCGCAAGATACAGTGTTTCACATTTCCAGTCGACAAGAATCCAGACGCAGTAGTTGAAGTTTCAACCAGCAGCGAAGCAGTTGATGAATTTTATTATGAAGATTTGCGAAAGCTGGATGTCAACTGCTGAGCCTATTTCAAATGTTAAAGATGACAAAAAGCCTGCAAAAGAAAGGACACAAAGGACAATCCCTGTCGGTACTTTAAAGAACACATTTGAACGGGAAGAATTCGTGTCCAACGGGAACTCATTTGAACAGAGGCTATTTAAGGGAGAAGATTGGAAGGAAGAAGTTGATGACTGAGTGGTTGTTGTTGCACAGAAAAGATTAAATCAAAAGGAGACAACAATCAAAGGGAAAATGAACCTGAAGCGAAGCTATCAACTATCATTTGTAGAGAAGCTTATTGCAGTTGACAGCTTAGCTAGAATCAGCTTTTGTAGAAGCAACTTCCCTAGTGTGTGAGAAATAAAGAAACAGAGAGTTGAGCGATTTATTGTAAAATCTCACACACACAGAGATTCATTCACATTCATTGTATAGTGAATGAATCTCAAACCCAAGTCAATCAGTTCCCGTCCAAGCACGATGACGTTAAACTCTGTGTATGTAGTCTTTGAACAGAGACATTAAACAAGTTCTGAGTGAACAGCTGAGGGCTGGTAGAGTCTAGGAGTTCTCGCAGCTACTGGTTGCGGGATCGGGTCTGTACACGATGTATAGATCAAATCTTCTAGTGGAACCTTCCGAGGAGGAAGAAGGGGAGACGTAGTACATTGAAGTCCGAACTTCCATAAATAAATCGATTGAGTATTGTATTCTGTTATTCATTCAGCACTTGCATATTTATTTAGCACGCATAACAGATATCACACTAGCACATAGCAAACAAATTTCACATACTGATTTTAACAGAAATCTGTTTGCGCAAAGTTGTTTTAAAAATATTAGGATTCAGTTCTGGTGTTTTTCGCATGATTTTAATTCATACCAGATCTGTCTCCGGTGCTCTGTTGTTTTTAAGTGTTCAAGAACCCGAGGTATTGCACCTCATCTTTTGAATAGCAGCGCAAAATTTTCTTTAATCTTTCAAAGCAGCGCTGCTAAGTCTTAAATCGGTCCTAACAAGTGGTATCAGAGCAGGTTGTTCTTGAACGAGCACTCATTTTAAAACTCATGTGCTATGTTTTAAAAATGTTTTCAATGTTTTTGACAAACTTATTTTATGGAGGCCAGATGAAATGAATTTGTTTTTATATAGAACTGGTTTTCTCTTGATGAACTGTCACGGAATGCGCGAGTTCCGTGCAGATTCCAAGATTCTATTTTCGTTGTGCTGTAAGTTCACCTGGAGCGAGGCTCGGTGACAAGCACATGGGACGAAATAGGAGAAAGAAAATCTGAGCTTTTATTTGTCACATTTTCCTTCTGGTTCTTCATTTGTGAGTGACTCAGTGGCACATGCTTATTTGAAACAATTTTTAAATGCTCTGATAGTTTTCAAATGTTCTGTTATGCGGAATATCAGCTGGTGCTTCATTTTCTTTTAAAATGATTTGAGCTTATATTATAAAAGACAGGGAGAGTGGCGTCTTTGTCTTTATTAATTTGAGCTATCTATTTATGCATCAGTTTCAGTTTTGTTTCAATCGTCTTTTTCAAAATTATAGCATACTATTGCATACGGTTCTTTCCAAAATGCTTTTCGATTTCGAGGAAGGCTTATCATATTTAATTGGTAATACTCATACCAACAAGGTGCATCTTATTTTCGGGAGCTCATCACTTAAGAACTCCAAAGTTAAGCGTGCTTGGCCTGGGATAATTTTGGGATGGGTGATCCCCTGGGAAGTTTCTCAGGGTGCGTGCGAGTGAGGACAAAACACACTGGAAAGACCAGTGTTGATATAGTGGGGGCAGTCGTTAAAATCTGGGGCATTACAAAAATTGTGAGAAAGACGACGTACGAGAGAAAAGAGACAACAAAAAAGATGATGAATAGTTGATGGGGAGAAGAAAAATGAAATAGGAAGTAGTCGACGATCAAAAGCCAGGAGCTTAATCGTCTATGTCGACTGCTTACTATATCAGCTTAGACTGAGCACTTTTGTAACGAACATTTTTTGTATTGAAATTATAATAAATTGAAGGTTCGAATGGAATAATACTCAAAATCAAAAGACAAAGTAACCAAATAATTTGGGATAAATTGCAAATGTATATAAATTCAGATCAAGACTGGAAGGTAAACAACTGAAGCCTTATAAGATATGCGGAAACTGGATAAAACCTTGCAAAATAATTTCATTCAGATTACATAGAACTGTATATGAAATAACTGATACAATCTCGATCTCAAATCTAAGCTGAACAAAATATGTAATCTGTGCTACCGCGGAAACGCAGGTTCCACGATAAACATCATCGATCTGATCCAGCTCGTACCAACCAACAACCTCTAAACCTGATCACCTGCACTTAGGAAAACGAGTGAGCCTAGAGGCTTAGCAAGAAAATATGGAAATGGCGAAGGCATGCGATACAGGCATAAAAAACTTTAAGCTGATAAGCTGTAACTGATGTGCTTGAAAGCTGATAGAACTCGAAAGCTGAACAACTCGAAAGCTGAAAAACTGTAACATGATAAACTGGTAAACTCAAAATGGAGAAAACATAAATTGAACATGCTTGAACATACTTAAAACATTTACTGGTATTAAAGGAAGTAAGCTTTAACATAAAATTTTCTCAATGCCGGGTTGTAAACAGCCCTGCTCTCAGTTCTTATTTTTTGTTGAGTTATGACACAGAAGCTCTCCTTGGGTCAGCCGCTTGAACAAGCTATCATATGTATGCAGGCTCCGGGGAATAAATCCCAAACTATGTGAAGGGTATATAGGTCCTTCAACCCATAATCTTTATCCTTCCTATGAAGGGTCACATAGTTCGTCAGCCAGGTCCTCACTCTTCCTCTGCTGATCGTCTATTATCTATGTCGTAAATCACTTTAAACCTGAAATATACTTCCTTTAAAACTATTATGATATATGATAGGAAAACTTCTGACATTCCTCCTCCGTCACCTTGCCATATATCATTAAAATATTTTCTCTGCTGAAAATTTCTTTAAACTGCTCTGTAAAACTTTCTTTAAACTGCTTTTTTTTATCTGAATAAGATCGCTTTCATATATGGTTTGCTATTTTAAAACCCATTTGATGTTCCAAAGCCACTGGGAGTACATCTGTAACGCCTAGAAATTTCCTGAATACGTATAAATGAGTGCATTAGTAGGGGAAACTAGTTTTAGATGATTACATGTCATTTTATGTGATTTATTTATGATTTTATGTTGCATGATATACATGTCATGTTTTCAGTCTGTTTGAGTTACAGACGCGTGGACGAGACAAGGGACGATCGAGATGAAAATAATTTGAGATTTTTAAGCCCTTAGAGTTTTAAGAATGAATTTATTATTTTTAAGCAGCAATTTCTGAAAATTGGGGCTTTTATTATTATTTTTGAGGGGAACCCGTTTTTCGCATATACGGGCTGTTTTATTGAACTTTTATGTATTTTAAAAATGGAGAGGCCTTTAATTATGAAAAATTAGAGATTTTAAAGCTTGAGTTAGAGTTTTTAATTAACAATTAAAATTAGTGGATGGGTAAGCTTGTAAACTTCCCTTTTAATTTCTTAATTAAGCATGAGGGGTCATTTTTGTTATCCTCATTATTTCAAACACAAATCTTTGCAAAACGTAGCCTACAATCTCCCAAGATAGCTGTCCCCTCCCCCTATCACACAGCCCCAAAGAAAATTTCAAGAATTTTGGTGATCCAAGGCAGTTTTGGTCCCGATCTCGCGTCCTCTACGTCGATAATTTGCAGATCTCCATTTTCTCCAAGCCAGACATGTGATATCGATTCCTTTTCTCACCATTTATACCGTAGTAAACTGTTTTTAATGTTCAAGGCATGATTTGAATGTGATTTGTTAGATCTATGTACATTTATTATAGAACCATGCATGACTCACACTTTTTCACCATGTTTCAATCGGTTCATGCATTTTCTTGGTCGAGGAGGGTTCCAAGGGGCTGTGGCTCGGTCTTAGGAGGTTTAAGGTGGTCCAAGTCTAGGTGAGAGACGGCTAGATTGATTTTGGAACAAGTTAGGAGAGTGGCTCGATTGCACCTATGTGCGACGCACGTCCGTGCGCTATAGGCTTCTCGTCCAGACCATGCGACGTGTAGTTCGAGCAGGGGCTGGTCCAGTTGGGTCCGGCTAGACCTGGGGGTGGTCCAGCCGGTGGGGCTCCGGCCAGGGACGGCCGGAGCAGGTCACACGTTGGAGATTAGCGGCGGCTGGTCGCGGTGCATGGAGGTGTGCGTGTGTTTGGGTGTAGGGTCGTGGGTGTGGGCCGGTTCAGTTGGACCGGTGGGTCGGTTCAATTGGACCGGGTCGGTTAGTGTAGTGTCGAGTCAAAATATTTTGAATATGGTCCGAGTTATTTTAATTTTGGACCGGTTATTTTAATTTTAAGTCAAAGGTCCAATTTTAAAGAAATTAGTCAAATGTTTTAAATTGAGTCAAACTTTTATTTAATTTGGACCTAATTCCTAATTTTAAGTTTTAAAGTCAAAACTGAGGTTATTGGATTTTTAGTTCAGTCAAAATTGGTCATGAGATTTTAAGTTAGTCAAAATTGATCTTTGGAGCTTTAATTAGTCAAAATTAGTCTTTGGAGTTTTTAAAGTCAAAATTGGAGGATTTTGGGAATTTTAAAGGTTAATTTTATGTTACGGGCCAAGTCATGCATTAGGCCAAGTGCAATTTAAGCTAAGTCTAGATTCTTTTGGGCTTAGAAGTAGTGGGCCAGGCTCCTGAACCAGTCCTTGACCAGAGTAGAAAATGTAGAAACCCGTGAATATATATTTAATTATATATATAGTATGTTATGTATGATAATGTTTTAAATGAAGGAATTAAATATATATTAACGGGCTAAGCTTTTAAATTGCATGTTTTATGAAATGCACGCATCATGAAAGATTTATGAAAAGGTTAAGGCATGTTTCAAAAGAAAAATAGAGGGATTGAAGTGATTTGTGGCAAGATAGACGATGAGCGGATCCGGGATATCGGGCCCGGTGAACCTCTGTTAATGTATAATGATAGACGATGAGCGGATCTGGGAGACCGGGCCCATTGAACCTCTATTAATGTGATGATGCAGGTCAGGTGAAACCGACCGTCACGTACGTTGGTTTAAGCTTGATCTATCGAACATGGTCCATACTTCATGGATATGACTGAAACGTTTTTAATGTTATGCTATGTCATGACATTATTATGTATGCTATACGATGACGATATGTTACGACTGATTTACGAACCATATTTTAAGATCATCCATGCATGCATGATTTAATGTTATATTATTACACGTATATGCTTGCATGTGGTTTTATAAGTATGTACCTGATATTTTAAAAGATAGAGCATGCTGAGCGTCTAGGCTCACTAGGTTTAAATGGTGCAGGTGAGACTGCTGATGAGTACATTCCTACTGGCGGTGAGGACCTCTGAGCGCCCGCTGCAGCTGTACCCCGTGGTCGCATTGATGTTTTATCTCTGTTATGATACTCTTTTCAGATACTTTACTCACCATGTTTTCAGTTTCTACGACTTTTTAGTTAGCCTGGTTTTAAGCAGTATGGATGATTTTATGTTTTAAGATATTTATTTTAATTACGATTTAAAGTAACGTTGAGAAATGTTTAAAGGAAACGATCCATACTTTTAGTTTATTTATGCCGCATATGATTTTAAAAATAAAATTTTGAGTCTGGTTCGTTTCAGTTGGTATCAGAGCGGTGGTTCTGGTGGGGTACTAGCCTGCTGCGTGGAGCTCGGAAGTCGCACTACCATTATGTGAGTTTTAGTGTTTTATGATTCATGTTTATGTTAGCATGCTGCATGTTTATTTCTGCATGAGATTTGGCCTTAGAATTTTAAGAGTTAGACGCTTATTCATGCACTTAGATTTACGTGATAAGTTTTTGGTGTACCAGAATGCCTCCCAGACGTGATAGGACCTAGCAGGATGATGCTACGCCTCCTCCTCCCCCACCACCTCAGCTGACACCATATGAGAGGGCTAGTGTGGATATTCTAGCCGGGATCACTAGGCTTTTGGAGCGACAATCGGAGCGACCCGAGAAGTCGCATGAGGAGGACATTGCTGAGAGGATCCGCAAGAAGGGACCTAAGGAGTTTACTGGTACTACTGACCCACTCGTTGCTGAGGAGTGGATCCGATCTTTGGAGACCATCTATGATTATATGGGTCTCCCGGACGCTGACAAGGTCCGTTGTGCTATTTTCATGATGAAGGGAGATGCCGCTCTTTGGTGGAAGGGCACGGTGGTTGGTCTGTGTCTAGAGAGCTTGACGTGGGAGGGATTCAAAACTGTCTTCTTTGAGAAGTATTTCACTACTTATGCCCGGAGCCAGCTTATTCAGGAGTTTATCTCCGCCAGGGAGACAAGTCTATTGCTGAGTATGTGGGGCCGTTCGAGCGAGGGTGTCACTTTATGCCCTCGATCGTGACTGTGGAGAGCAAAAAGCTGTGGCAGTTTACTGATGGACTGCGATTAGACATCCGTCACGATGTCAACATGGCAGACGTGGCTACTTATATGGCAGTGGTGAACAGGGCGTACCGGCCTGAGAGGGGTCGGAAGGATATGAGGATGACTTCCAGAGGAAGCGCCAATTACAGCAGCCCGTCAGGGCCAATATTTGCAGCATCCAGCGAAGAGACCATTTCAGGGGCCTTCTAAGGGCCCAACTCCTCAGGGGTTACAGCAGTAGAGACCTCAGGGCCAACAGAGGCCGTAGGGCCAGCAGAGACCACAACAGCAGGGGGCTACTGCCCCTAGACCTGGAGGGATACCGATGTGTCAGATGTGCCACAAGAATCATCCAGGACAGTGCATGGTGGGTTCAGGCAGGTGTTATCACTGCAAGGAGCCTGGGCATATCTCTAAGGATTGCCCTAGGAGGACGCAATCCACTGGTTGTGTTTTCGTGATGCAGCAGAGGCTGCAGATCCATACACGACGTTGCTCACAGGTATTCCGTTTTAGATTTCCGTCGTTTCCGTGCTTTGTCATGTTGCTATCTGGGTGTTTTAGAACTGCATGCTAGATAAAGCACTGCTAGGGAATTCGTTGCCTTAATTGCTAAGTTGATAATAGTAAGAACTATAGATCTTCTAGAACTTTCCTTGAGAACTTAGACGGATAGGAGTAGCGAACTTAGAAATGTCTTATGTATCTAAACTGCTTTTTGGGATTTAGTTTGATCGTAAACGCGTACCTGTGTGACGTTTCTGTTTCAGGCGAGATTCGGGTGTTAGGTGTTACTACTCTTGCCTTGCTAGATTCAGGGGTGGCCCACTCGTTTATTTTTAATGCGTTCACACAGAGGATGGGTATTGTTCCGGAGAGCTTGGGAGCAGCTCTCGCCGTGACGGTTCCATCAGGAGAGGAGTTGACGACGACCAACATCGTGGAGGGTTTGACGATGATGTTCCAGGATCACGAGGTCAGAGCGGATTTGATCGTTTTGCCGATGTCAGGATTCGACCTCATCCTAGGTACGGATTGGTTAACGGAGTTTGGAGCGATGATCGACTTTCAGCGGAGAACAGTGACTATCAGGCCGCCTGAGGCCTTCTTATTTGAGGCAGCGAGGAGACCATGAAAGCCCAGATTCATATCATTCCTGCAGGCCAGGAAGCTTGTTGAGCTCGGATGTCAGGCGTTCTTGGCCAGTGTTACCGCTACAGAAGGTTCAACAGGAAATTCTCTGTCTGATGTGGAGGTAGTCAGGGAGTTTGCAGATGTCTTCCCTGACGATGTAGTGGGAGTGCCACCAGAGCGAGAGGTGGTGTTTTATATCAAGCTGATGCTAGGTACAGCGCCTATCTCTAAGGCACCGTATCGTTTGGCTCCTACGGAGATGAAGGAGCTGAAGGAGCAGATACAGGAGTTGCTCGACAAGGGATTCATACTGTAGCACCCCAAAAATCCATAGGACCACAAATTGTTTAGCCTTTCTATTCTAAGGGCTGATTTGAGATTTCAATCGTTCAGATTTTAGTTCAAATCTGATTTCCTTATTTTTCTTCCAGCTTAGAAGCAACGACCCAGAAGGCTCCGAAGGATTTCACCCCCAGCACAAATCCGAAATGGTACAGATCTGAATTTCTTTTAAAAATAAAATAATTACAGTTGGGAGATCTGTTTTTGTTAAATTGTTGTAGCAAGATTTTAAATTAAAATAGGAGTAGGGAGCTTTTAGCAAATATTTTAAAGAGGACAAGGAGTTGGTATGGCAACCATGCTTACTCAAGTGTTTTTACCTACTACCCAATAATGCTCCCACATATAAGAAAGTTTACGTGAAGTTCTGGACTCATTTCTGGATTGCAAGAAAACTTTTAGTTCTCTCAAATATTTAAGAAGCTCCGAGAAGTGTGCTTGAGGAGAATTTCAACCGAAGCCGTCTGCACGTTGTGACCTTCATTCAGGCAAGTAAATCTGATTCTTGCTGCATTTGGAAACATATGTATTGCTTCGTTGTTTTCTGTGTATGCTTGCCTGTTGCATGTTCCAATTTGAGTTTATGCTAAGTTTTGGATTCACTGCTTTATTGCTTTAGTTTTGAGGAAACTCACCAATTAACTTTAGTAAACAGCGGTGTTTTCAAAAGGACTGAGTTGTACAGATTCCAGTTGAGATAAGCCAAGAAATTGTTGGCATACAATGGCGGATCCGGATCTCGTTTCCCGGGGGCACAGCGGAAATCAAAAGTTGCCCCGAGAAACGTTCAATACATTCAACACAAATCAATAAACCATTCATAGGGGGTTCATATGAAGGTTACCTTGCTGGCGTCTAGGCGCCTGGCTCCGACCAGTTTCACGAGGAAACCGGCACTTCAAACGGTAGGCGGCGGTAGATCGTCAATCAGGTCCACGATCGGAATCAATCTTCCTCCGTCAATCTGCACTAGAAGATCTGACGGATTTTGCCACGGACGGAATCTCCTCGTCGTGGTGATCGAAACAAGTCCGATCACACGACAAACGGATGGCGGCGGCGCGACGGTGGGCGGCGGCCGTGCGTGAGGCTTGGAGAGGAGGGGGCGGCGGCCAAGTAGAGTGTCTAGGGTTTGTGTGAGTTGTGTTATACAACCCTAGGCTCAAGACTAAGTATAGGTGTGATGGGCTTGAACCGGCCCATTGGACCTGGGGTGGGCCCAGTCCAATATATGAACATTCGGTTCATCTGCATCACCGTGGCTTCATCATAATTTCGATCGACGATCAGATCGGACCGATCGAATCAGTTTCCAAAACTGAATATTATGATGCGAAAACAATTTTTCAGATTACTTAGTCCAAAATGACAGTTTTGCCCCTCAACAGTGGGAAATCGCAATTTGACCCCTGTTGACTTTTAGGAAGTCGCACTCCCTAAAATCCTCTTCCTATGCTCAACACATTGAGCTCAGTTTCCGTGCGGGAATCATGAATCCAGTACTTGTGTGACCCTCAATGGTTCAGGGATACAGCTAGCCGTGGGCCCACAACCATTGTGGCTCCGAAATCATAATTTCGGACTTGCCCATCGGATCAAGGTAAAGCACCTAGCAACATCGCCCCATGATCCCCTAGGTATCACTGATAGTGCCTGCAAGAACCAGTTGGTCGTGGTTAGCGTACAGTACGGTCCTTTCTACACATATATCCCGATCAGATCAACAATCATTGGTATATCGAGAGTCGCTAAAGATCCGATAACTATGCATACATCTTGGAGATCGAATAGTGACATCACGAGTGTAACTAGGTAAACCCATTTACCTAAAACACATCCAGTACTCTGGCCAGAGATTTATACTCTATTATCCCCTCAGATAGCATAGGATATCCAAGCATGAGAGCGAGCGGTGAATCATCGACAACGAAGCATCGACTCCTACATGCATCGGGACCTCACCCAATCCCGCCGCCCAATGACTCCAAGTGAGTCGACAAACGGGTCAAAGTGAGGCACCTATCATGTAGAGTCTCAATGGCGTTTTGAGTAGTGAGGACTAATCAGTACAACCAAGACCTCGGACTTATCCACTCGACAAATGGTAACCACTTGGAAAGTCCGAACGATGGTAGTTCGATAGATCACCAGGTCACTATCCATCTGCATGCTCAGAACATCACAATGTTCCCTACCAATGGAACATGGTACATCCCATCGCAGATGCTAGTCTCAAGCTCGGGCGGCCTTATCCTAATTTTGACGGCTCAATCGACTAGGAACGAATTCAGAACGCACATTGAATATTAGATGTGTTTCATGATAGCCATCATATCCACTATCACATCTAACATACACTATGGTGCATTCTAGGTCTTTATCCAACACAATTGTTAACATTATATAACATAATGAAAATAAAGAATGCCATAAATAAATGCGTAATTCATAAATAAAGATTGTTATATACAAGAGTCTATAAAACCCACACGCCACAAGTTGGCTAGTTGGGCATCTACTCTAACAATCTCCCACTTGCCCTATAGCCAACTACTCATCAAGCGCAGTCCCATTGTTTCCCGATGTTTTTCAAACAACGGTCCTGGCAAGGGCTTCGTAAGTGGATCAGCAACGTTGTCCGCAGAGGCGACTCTCTCAACTGCTATGTCACCTCTAGCCACAATATCCCGGATTATGTGGTATTTCCTCAGTATATGTTTGGATCTTTGGTGAGACCTAGGCTCCTTTGCTTGCGCAACGGCACCCGTGTTGTCGCAGTACACCGGGACTGGACCAACTCCATCAGGGATGACGCCCAACTCTTGGATGAAATTCCTTATCCAAACCGCCTCCTTAGTAGCAGCTGATGCTGCAATGTACTCAGCCTCAGTGGTTGAATC
>KV017464.1:385608-419892 GCA_001598015.1 Dorcoceras hygrometricum
TCACTGCCTCTGTCTTACTGGGATCAACTGAAATCCCATCCCCAGATATAATATGCCCAAGAAATACCACTCTTTGTAACCAAAACTCACATTTTGATAGTTTAGCATACAATTTCTCATCTCTCAAAGTCTGCAAAACTGTTCGAAGATGGCTCGCATGATCACCTAAATTCTTCGAATAGATTAGAATATCATCAATAAATATGATCACAAAATCATCAAGGTATCTTTGGAAGACTCGGTTCATTAGACTCATGAACACTGCTGGTGCGTTAGTCAGTCCAAAAGACATAACCACGAACTCATAGTGACCGTATCTTGTTCGAAAGGCAGTCTTTGATATGTTTTCATCTCTTACTCGCAATTGATGATATCCGGATCTCAAATCGATCTTTGAATACACTGTCGATCCCTGCAACTGATCAAATAAATCATCTATTCGTGGCAAAGGATATTTATTCTTTACCGTTGCCTTGTTCAGTTGCCGGTAATCAATACATAACCTCATTGATCAATCTTTCTTTCTCACAAATAATACTGGAGCACCCCAAGGAGAAACACTTGGTCTAATGTATACCTTGGTAAGAAGATCTTCCAGCTGCTCTTTCAATTCCTTTAACTCAATTGGTGCCATTCGGTATGGTGCTTTTGATATTGGTTGTGTACCTGGCATTAATTCAATGCTGAAGTTTACCTCTCGATATGGAGGTAATCCCGGGATCTCATCAGGAAAAACATCAGCAAAATCGTAGACCACTGGTATATCAACCAGATTCGGGCTATTCTTCTTCGTATCTATTGCATAAATCAGGAATCCCTCCGCTCCTTTCTGCAATAGATTATTCATGGTAATAGCAGAGACCAAAGGAATTCTGGCTCGTGATCCCTTACCATAGAATTTCCATTCATCATCTTTCTCTGGTTTGAATCGAACCACCTTCTGAAAACAATCTACTGTTGCTCTATACTTGGTTAACGTATCTATACCCACGATACAATCAAAATCAGATAACCCGAGCATAACACAATCAATTTCAATTGTGTGACCCTCAAACTGTAACACACAATTTCTAACAGCGGTAATCGATAGCATTCCCTTCACAGAGGTGAAGAAACCGATACTATTTCAGCTAAGGCTTCAACAGACAACTTATGTGCTACAACAAAATTCTCAGAGATAAAGGTGTGTGATGCACCAGTATCAATTAATACAAAAGCTGGAAATCTACACAAGTAGCAGTTACCTGCAATAACATCGTCTGGGGCTGCTTGTGCTTGTTCTTCAGTCAAAGCAAACACTCTTGCTTGCTGTTTAGGAGGTTGGCTCACTGTCTGGATTCCTCCTTCTCTACTCTGTTGTGGATTTTGAGGTGGATACGAATGTACAGAGGAGGCTTGCCTTTCTGGTATTGGTGTTGTTCTTGCTGCTTCCAAATTCTGGAAATTCCCAGAATTACGTTGAGGACATATTCTCGCGAAATGTCCCGGTTGATTGCAAATACGGCAAAGGCCAGACACTCCTCTACATTGTTCTGTAACATGTCTGCCTCCACACTTGGTACAGTAATCACCAGATTTTTTTCCAGCTTTCAGCTGTTTAAACTCACTCGAACTGGAAGAACTACTGGTACCAGATCGTTTAAATTGTTTTCCCTTCCCCATAAAGTAATTCTTTTTCCCACTACTGCTGCTTCCAGCATCAAATCGAGGGGGTGGAGGAATCTGGGATTTCTCTTGTGATACTCTTGCGTCTGGGGGTGCAAAGTGTGATCTTCGTTGTCTCAACAATCCAGCTTCTGCACCTTTTGCACGATTTAGTGCATCAGCAAAAGTATTTGGTCTTCCCGTATTTACCAAGGTAAATACATCTGGATTCAACCCATTAATGAATTGATCCGCTTGTGCTTCATCACTCATGGCAACATGCGGAGCGAATTTCAGTAAACTTGTGAACTTGGCAACGTATTCCTCTATATTAAACTGTCCTTGTCGTAAGTTTGCAAATTCCTCTCCTTTATCCTTCCTATAAGAAACTGGAAAGGAAATCGTTGATAGAATGCTGTTTTAAACACTGCCCAAGTAATCACAATGCCCTGGTTTTCAAGAGTCTTCTTCGTTGCTACCCACCAACTTTTACCAATACCATGCAATTGGTGTATAATCAGTTTCACCCGACGATCATCGGTGTAGTCAAGTGCTTCAAACAACTGCTCAATATCTTCCAACCAGTTCTCACATTCTATCGCATTCTCTGTCCCTGCCAACGCTGGTGGTTTTAAAAGACTGAAACCGTTTCAACAACGTTTCCATCGGAGTAGCAGCTTCATTCAACGCCTCAGTAGACGTACTACCTTGCTCTGTCTGCCGGTTCGTTGTTCTTCGAGGAGGCATATCTAAGAATCAAACAGACTTGTTTATCATTTCTCATCATTCAAGAACAAGCCAGTCTCAGTCACTCCTCTGATTAGCATACATGAATGTACTGATGCTCAAGAGATCGAGTTCTGATTCATACTTCACTCAATACATGCTATTAATCACTTCCAAAGCATTTATAACTCTTCGGTATATTCTTACCATGTATTCACAATAATCATGTGATATAAATTCAAAAGCAGTAAGACATATACCACACAGGAATGCAATTCATTTGTTTTCTATAGTCTAATCAATTAGGAAGAACTCGATCTACCCCACTCATCTAGTTCAATGATCTTAATAATTTAGTAATGCTCTGATACCACCTGTTGTGAGGCTCTCTGCTCACAATTAATTCTCTAATCTCAATCAGTGGGTTATTAATTTAAACTAAACAAGTTTATTAAATCTAATCTGGTTCATATATAAGATAAGTAAATTTCGGAGTAGCAGCTTCATTCAACGCCTCAGTAGACGTACTACCTTGATCTGTCTGCCGGTTCGTTGTTCTTCGAGGAGGCATATCTAAGAATCAAACAGACTTGTTTATCATTTCTCATCAATCAAGAACATGCCAGTCTCAGTCACTCCTCTGATTAGCATACATGAATGTACTGCTGCTCAAGAGATCGAGTTCTGATTCATACTTCACTCAATACATGCTATTAATCACTTCCAAAGCATTTATAACTCTTCGGTATATTCTTTCCATGTATTCACAATAATCATGTGATATAAATTCAAAAGCAGTAAGAAATATACCACACAGGCATGCAATTCATTTGTTTTCTGTAGTCTAATCAATTAGGAAGAACTCGATCTACCCCACTCATCTAGTTCAATGATCTTAATAATTTAGTAATGCTCTGATACCACCTGTTGTGAGGCTCTCTGCTCACAATTAATTCTCTAATCTCAATCATTGGGTTATTAATTTAAACAAAACAAGTTTATAAAATCTAATCTGGTTCATATATAAGATAAGTAAAAAAAAATTTTTCAACCAGCAGAAGCTTAATCAACCAGTAGAAGCGTAAAGGGTTCAGCTTGTATCGTAAATATTATGCATTTATAAGAATACTTCATGGTCCACGGTGGTTACAAGCTAAGTTTTATAGTACACAATTGATTCTTATATACAAAACCAAACTTGAGCAACCTAAGATCAACTGTCCAAAAACATAGACTATCAGCTGGTGTTTATTCTTCCTGCTGCTGATCCAGCGTCTATGTAGTTATCTATTGCTACCCTTGGTTGCTCCCCACTAGTTCCTTCTTCCTGTTGTCATGCACATACACAAAACAACAGCCGGATAAACTTCGGTGAGAATCATTTCAGTATAATCAACAGGCATGAACAATAGCAATAAAAGAAGTAACAGTATATCAACTGTAAAACAAATGCAATGCAATGAAATGATTCTATTTCTCTTCTTCGATTTCAAAATTTATTCCATTTCAATTCGATTCCATCAAGATTCGTATCCGATCTTGACATGAATATTCATCTATCGAAACCATCTCCGGCTTCGAAAATCAGGCCAACTCAGTCCTGGGCATTAGAATCAATTCAATTCTCTATGCAAACTCATGCAAATATAAAAGATCCACTACCTGTGATGGATCGACACACACATAACGCAAGTTCTTAAATCAAGAACAGTTCTAAATCAAGAACAAGAATCAAATATGTATGTGATTTCAGCGGAATACTCAAGAAATATCATTCTCGAGTAATCTAGTTCCTGACTCTTCTGCCAGATTATACCTTTGTTTCTCTGTTCACACAATGCTTCAATCAGTGTTCTTAAGCTCTGTTCCTCACTTCTGGAGATACTCGCAAGAGCAAAGGTCGATAGCTGAAATCAAGATGTTCTCAGCATTTCAAATTCACCCTTATTTATAGACAACGATTTCTGTATTTCTGCAGCATTTCCAACGTATTCAATTCGAGTTCCACGTGTCATGCTGAGTATTCAAACAGGATATACTCCCACCGCTTCAAAAGTGGATAACGATAACAGATTCCTCAACTGCTGTTGATCTTCCTCAGTTGCTGTTCGAATATCATTCTCTTGTTATTCAGCAGAAGCAACAACCAGCCGTAGTAGCAACCAGTCGCAACAAGAATCCAATCGCAACACGAATCCCGTCGCAACACTTCGAAAATCAAAACGATGTCGTTACAATTAATTCCAACGGCGTTGTAACGTATCATCAGCTGGTATTACCTCTATCTAAAAGAAACCAGCAGCTGGTTGCTCTAATAATCCAACAACTGATTTTGCTACGTCAGTCAAAACGGCAGCGCATCAAGATTCCTGTTTCATAAGTTCAACGTCACCGTATTGCTCCTTCGAATGATTATCCAGCAGATACAACAAAGCATCGACTGATTTCAGATCCCTCGACTGGTCAATAAGTCATACAAAACGACATCGTACCGAGGTTCCTGTTCATGAGTCAAAACGATGTCGCATTGCTCTCTCAGCTGGAACCAAATTCCACATACTCGCCTCGACTGGTTCACGTTAATTACATAAACGACGACGTCGCACCTACGTCATCAACCAGTCGATACATCAATAAACCAGCAGGTGCGTAAGGAACTCTCGCTGCTGATTCCCATGTGCGTAACAGTAACCAACACGTGTCGCTTCCTCATTGATCCTTGTATTCGCGCATCTGCTTCCAGCTGCAACCAACACTAGCGCTTCGACTGAATTTCAAAATTCAACCAGTCGCAAGCTACAGTAGCGTTGACCCGCATTGACTTTGCTACAGTAACATGCTGCTGAACAATTTTATCAAATCGCTTCGCCTGATCGCTTCGTCTGGTTTCCACACTTAGTAAAATTCAACGATACACAGTTCCTTAATCACCCAACACTTCCAGAAGAAATCCGAGCTCATAATCAAGCTTCATCAAAATCTATCATTTGACAATCTGGAACTGTCGGAATTACTAATTTTCTTCTTAATTATTTCGGGCATTACATCAATGGTGTAGTGGAGCGTCGTAATCGAACTTTGATGGACATGGTTCGATCTATGATGAGCTTCACTGAGCTTCCTACCTCGTTTTGTGGCTATGCGCTCGAAACGGCGATAATGTTGTTGAAAAATGTCCACACAAAGGCAGTGGATAAAACTCCTTTTGAGATATGGATGGTCAAATCACCCAAATACTCATACATGAGAATTTGGGGATGTCCTGCTTACGTGAAGCAGACAGTGGGAGATAAGCTGGATACGAGATCCATCTTATGTTACATCGTTGGGTATCCAAAGAATTCCACTGGATACTACTTCTAATATCCCAGCGAAACAAAAGTGTTTGTTTCTAGGAATGTCACCTTTATGGAAAGGGAATTTCTACTTGATAGAAAAGGCAAGATAGTAGAACTCGAAGAGGTTCGAGAACCAAATGAAGTACCAAGTGAGTCTCTCGCACCTACAGAGCCAGTACCAGAAATGGTCGCACCTAGGAGATCCGAAAGGGTCCCTAGGGCTCCTGAGAGATATGGTTTTCTTCTTGAAGATGATCAAGGTGATCAAGTTGTTGGATCTGATCCAAGAACTTTCAAGGAGGCAATTTCCGATGCTGATTCTAATTTGTGGCTTGAAGCAATGCAGTCTGAGTTTGACTCAATGCATGCAAACTAAGTTTGGACTCTTGTTAACCCTCCCGAAGGAATTGTTCCTATTGGGTGCAAATGGGTATACAAGAGGAAACTTGGGCCTGATGGTAAGGTAATGACCTACAAGGCACGACTGGTCGCGAAAGGTTACACTCAAAGGCAAGGTGTTGACTATGATGAAACCTTTTCACCAGTCGCAATGTTCAAGTCGATTAGAATCTTACTGGCCATAGACGCATGGTACGACTATGAGATATGGCAAATGGATGTGAAAACTGCGTTCCTTAATGGAAACATTAAGGAAGAGATCTATATGACGCAGCCTGAGGGTTTCACATCTGTAGGAAGTGAGCATAAGGTATGCAAACTTCAGAGATCGATCTACGGTCTCAAACAAGCATCGAGGAGTTGGAACATGAGATTCGATGAAACAATTAAGGAATTTGGTTTCATCAAGAATCCCGAGGAGCCATGTGTATATAAGAAGGTAGTTAAAAGCGCTGTGACATTCCTCGTACTTTATGTTGATGACATTCTACTCATTGGGAATGATGTAGGAATGCTGTAGTCAACCAAAGTATGGTTGTCTAGTAGATTCTCGATGAAGGACATGGGTGAAGCATCCTATATTCTTGGAATACAGATCTATCGGGATAGATCGAAACGGATGCTCGGACTCACCCAAGCTACCTATATCGATACCATACTTAAGCGGTTCTCTATGGAAGAGTCCAAGAGGGGACACCTACCTATGTGCCACGGGGTCACTCTATCTAAGTCTATGTGTCCAAAGACTGATGAGGAGATAGAGAGCATGGCACGTGTGCCATATGCCTCGACAATATGTAGTATTATGTATGGCATGATCTCAACTAGACCGGATGTCTCATACGCTCTGAGTGTCACGAGCCGCTACCAAGCCAACCCTGGCCAATTGCATTGGAAGGCTGTGAAGGATATTCTTAAGTACTTGCGAAGGACTAAGAATATGTTCATGGTCTATGGGGGTGGTGAACTGAAATTGGAAGGCTACACTGATTGTAGCTTCCAATGTGACGTGGATGATTTGAAGTCTACCTTTGGATTTGTATTCATGCTCAATGGTGGTGCTGTCTCTTGGAAGAGTTCCAAGCAAGACACCATCGCGGATTCAACCACTGAGGCTTAGTACATCGCAGCATCAGCTGCTGCTAAGGAGGTGGTTTGGATAAGGAATTTTGTCCAAGAGTTGGGCGTCATTCCTGATGGAGTTGGTCCAGTCCCGGTGTACTACGACAACACGGGTGCCGTTGCGCAAGCAAAGGAGCCTAGGTCTCACCAAAGATCCAAACATATACTGAGGAAATACCACATAATCCGGGATATTGTGGCTAGAGGTGACATAGCAGTTGAGAGAGTCGCCTCTGCGGACAACGTTGCTGATCCACTTACGAAGCCCTTGCCAGGACCGTTGTTTGAAAAACATCGCGAAACAATGGGACTGCGTCTGATGAGTAGTTGGCTATAGGGCAAGTGGGAGATTGTTAGAGTAGATGCCCAACTAGCCAACTTGTGGCGTGTGGGTTTTATAGACTCTTGTATGAAACGATCTTTATATATGATATTCGCTCACAAGTACTGGATTCATGATTCCTGCACGGAAACTGAGCTCAATGTGTTGAGCATACGAAGAGGATTTTAGGGAGTGCGACTTCCTAAAAGTCAACAGGGGTCAAATTACGATTTCCCGCTGTTGAGGGGCAAAACTGTCATTTTGGACTAGGTATCTGAAAAATTGTTTTTCACGTCATAACATTCAGTTTTGGAAACTGAGTCGATCGGTCTGATCTGATCGTCGATCGGAGTTATGATGAAACCGTGGTGATTTAAATGAACCGAATGTTCATATATGGACTTGGGCCTGACCCAAGTCCAGTGGGCCGGTTCAAGCCCATGTATGCTAATTATATGTTAGTACTCTACTAGGGCCTTAATCACACTAATACACAACATAACCCTAGCTCCAATCACCTTGGCCGCCGCCCCCACTCCACCTCTCCTCCCTCTCGGCCGCGCCACTTCTCACGCGCCGCCGCTCCCTCGCCGAACTTGTTCCAGCCATCGTCAAGAGGTGTTTTCGTCCGTGAAAAATCCGTCAAGTCTTCTAGTGCAGATTTACGGAGGAATATCGATTCCGGTCGTGGACCTGATTGACGATCTACCGCCACCTACAGTTTGAAGTGCCGGTTTCCTCGTGAAACTGGTCGGAGCCAGGCGCCTAGACGCCAGCAAGGTAACTATCTACGAACAACCTATGTATGTTTGTAGATTTATATTAATGTATTGAACACTTTCCGGGCAAATTTTGTTTTTCCGCTGCGCCCCGGGAAGTGGGATCCGGATCCGCCACCGCTATTCCAACAGTTTTCACATCCATTTGCCATATCTCATAGTCGTACCATGCAGCTATGGCTAGTAAGATTCTAATCGACTTGAACATTGCCACTGGTGAGAAGGTTTCATCATAGTCAACACCTTGCCTTTGAGTGTAACCTTTCACGACCAGTCGTGCCTTGTAGGTCATTACCTTACCATCAGGCCCAAGTTTCCTCTTGTATACCCATTTGCACCCAATAGGAACAATTCCTTCGGGAGGATTAACGAGAGTCCAAACTTGGTTCGCATGCATTGAGTCAAACTCAGACTGCATTTCTTCAAGCCACAAATTAGAATCAGCATCGGAAATTGCCTCCTTGAAAGTTCTTGGATCACATCCAACAACTTGATCACTCTGATCATCTTCAAGAAGGAAACCATATCTTTCAGGAGCCCTAGGAACCCTTTCGGATCTCCTAGGTGCGACCATTTCTGGTACTGGCTCTGGAGGCGCAGGAGATTCACTTGGTACCTCAGTTGGTTCTCGAACCTCTTCGAGTTCTACTATTTTGCCCTTTCTATCAAGTAGAAATTCCCTTTCCATAAAGGTGGCATTCCTAGAAACAAACACTTTTATTTCGTTGGGATAGTAGAAGTAGTATCCAATGGAATTCTTTGGATACCCAACGAAGTAACATAAGATGGATCTCGTATCCACCTTATCTCCCACTATCTGCTTCACGTAAGCAGGACATCCCCAAATTCTCATGTATGAGTATTTGGGTGGTTTGCCCATCCATATCTCATGTGGAGTCTTATCCACTGCCTTGGTGTGGACATTGTTCAACAACATTACCGTCGTTTCGAGCGCATAGCCCTAAAACGAGGTAAGAAGCTCAGTGAAGCTCATCATAGATCGAACCATGTCTATCAAGGTTCGATTACGATGCTCCGCGACACCATTGAGCTGTGGTGTGGCCGGAGGGGTCCACTGCGAGAGAATCTCATTCTCTTTCAGTCAGTCTTGAAATTCAGCACTCAAGTATTCACCACCTCGATCGGATCGAAGTGCTTTAATACTTTTCCCTAACTGATTCTCTACTTCAGCCTTGAATTCTTTGAACCTTTCAAAAGATTCAGACTTGTGCTTCATTAAGTACAAGTACCCATACCTAGAGTAATCATCGGTAAAGGTGATGAAGTATGTGCGACTGTACTTAGTACCAATGCTAAGTGGACCACACACATCAGTATGGATCAATTCTCTATCGTATAAAGAAGTTTCTCCGAAGCCAACACAATGTTGAGGTTTCGAAGCCAGTCTTGGTAGTTCAGACAGGTGAACTTGTTGCTATCCAGTATAGCAGCGAGTGGGTTTTTGATCGAAGATATTTTGTAAGCAGTTATACTGAAAAGAAAACAGACATGCATCACTAACTATATATGAAATAACGCTAAGACATAAAACAAGGTCATTAAGTTTTATGAATTACCCTCCCACTATTTTAATGATTTCACCACCCTCTAATGAAATCGGGAAAGCAAGTTTCCTTAGTGGGTACACGGAGTCCAATCAAGCGATCATGGACCCGAATAATATCAGCCATCCATGACCCTTAAAAGGTAGAGTTCAATTGCAACCGGTGCAACCTCCATGTATTTTACCTCACGTCCCGTAAGGGCCCAATAATATGAGCCAACGTTAAAGGGAGTTCCAACCGACTCACAACAATTGTCAATGGCGTGGACAGCTTTCCGGCATACACAACCTCCATGTATTTACCTCACGTCCAGTAAGGGCCCAGTAATATGACGCCGATTACTATCACGTGTCAAGATGACCCATCAATGTTGAGTTGTGATAGACTGTCCCCTTAATGTTCCCAATAATATGAGCCAACGTTAAAGGGAGTTCCAACCAACTCACAGCAATTTTCAATGACGTGTACAACTTTCCGGCATACAGAACCCCCTAAATAATATGAGCCGGGCAATTTATGCGGGTAGCATCGACGTACACCCATTGTTGATGGAAGGTAGGGATAATTTAAACAGATTTAAATTCTCTAAGTTTATCGAATAAACTTTTAATCTTGATATTAGTTTAAATCGTATTTAAAACGAGGGATTTTATTTTTCAAAATTTGGTCTCATGCAATTTTAAATCACAATTTAAAACATGCGGATTCAACATACATATATCAAATATATATATATAACTTTGGGATGATCGATCGCGAGAGCTATGCGGTCCGTGGTTGCCAATCACGGACCTGGGTCCAGTCCTAGGTGAAATGCAATATGCAATGCAATCCTATTACAATTGCTTCCGGTTTTACAGATCTTCGGTCTTCAATATCTTTGATCGTCATGTCCACCGTCTTCATATTGTCCTCCAACTAAATCTAGTAATTTACATTTAAATTTCCATGACAAGTAAGGGATACAAATTTGTAGGGGTGGGAACGGGCCACAAACAGACTCACTTTATGATATCAACAATATATTACAACCGAAATCGCAAAACCTAAAGCATACACCTAACACGTTGGGCACGGCTCTCGATCATCCCAAACATGCAATCAATCTAATTAATTTGCATAAATTTAAATAATCAAATTATTTACCCACAAAATCATATTTTAATTACAAAATCGCATTTTATAATAAAATCGCATTTTGTCGATAAAATCATATTTTAATCAACAAAATCATATTTTAATTATAATCATATTTCATAATCAAAATCATATTTTGCAATTTTAATTGCATCATATTGGGCTTAAAACGATTTTAGGCCCAAAATCTCAAAAATTTCAAAATCGACCAAAATTGGCCTAATATCGAATATCGGCCCGAAAGCTTCATGGGCTGCCCGGGACAAGACCGAACAATACCTAGAAGAAAATAGCCGTCGCAACGTGATGTCGGAAAACGCCGGGCGACGGCCGCCGCCACCAAATAGCGCGCGGCCTTGTGCCGCGCGCTCGCCGCGACAAGCGCGGCAGGTGACCGACGTCGCGCCCAGCAGTGGCGCGAAGCACTGGTCGGCTGCCATGCGCGGCCAGCGCGCGATCGCGAGCGCTCACGCGCGCGGTGGGGCGCCGCCATGCACGGCGGCGCCTCGGCCATTCTTCAAAAAACATTTTTTGTTTGATTCCAAAATCGAGATCTAGATGCAATTCAGGCAACAAATGTATTGAAGGATCCAAGCCCGTGCTCTGATACCACTGTTGGCATACAATGACGGATCCGGATCCCGTTTCCCGGGGGCGCAGCGGAAATCAAAAGTTGCCCCGAGAAACGTTCAATACATTCAACACAAATCAATAAACCATTCATAGGGGGTTCATATGAAGGTTACCTTGCTGGCGTCTAGGCGCCTGGCTCCGACCAGTTTCACGAGGAAACCGGCACTTCAAACGGTAGGCGGCGGTAGATCGTCAATCAGGTCCACGACCGGAATCAATCTTCCTCCATCAATCTACACTAGAAGATCTGACGGATTTTGCCACGAACGGAATCTCCTCGTCGTGGTGATCGAAACAAGTCCGATCACACGACAAACGGATGGCGGCGGCGCGGCGGAGGCGCGGCGGTGGGCGGCGGCCGTGCGTGAGGCTTGGAGAGGAGGGGGCGGCGGCCAACTAGGGTGTCTAGGGTTTGTGTGAGTTGTGTTATACAACCCTAGGCTCAAGACTAAGTATAGGTGTGATGGGCTTGAACCGGCCCATTGGACCTGGGTGGGCCCAGTCCAATATATGAACATTCGGTTCATCTGCATCACCGTGGCTTCATCATAATTCCGATCGACGATCAGATCGGACCGATAGAATCAGTTTCAAAAACTGAATATTATGATGCGAAAATAATTTTTCAGATTACTTAGTCCAAAATGACAGTTTTGCCCCTCAACAGTGGGAAATCGCAATTTGACCCCTGTTGAATTTTAGGAAGTCGCACTCCCTAAAATCCTCTTCCTATGCTCAACACATTGAGCTCAGTTTCCATGCGGGAATCATGAATCCAATACTTGTGTGACCCTCAATGGTTCAGGGATACAGCTAGCCGTGGGCCCACAACCATTGTGGCTCAGAAATCACAATTTCGGACTTGCCCATCGGATCATGGTAAAACGCCTAGCAACATCGCCCCATGATCCCCTAGGTATCACTGATAGTGCCTGCAAGAACCAGTTGGTCGTGGTTAGCGTACAGTATGGTCCTTTCTACACATATATCCCGATCAGATCAACGACCATTGGTAAATCGAGAGTCGCTAAAGATCCGATAACTATGCATACATCTTGGAGATCAAATAGTGACATCGCGAGTGTAACTAGGTAAACCCATTTACCTAAACACATCCAGTACTCTGGCCAGAGATTTATACACTATTATCCCCTCAGATAGCATAGGATATCCACGCATGAGAGCGAGCGGTGAATCCTCGACAACGAAGCATCGACTCCTACATGCATCGGGACCTCACCCAATCCCGCCGCCCAATGACTCCAAGTGAGTCGGCAAACGGGTCAAAGTGAGGCGCCTATCATGTAGAGTCTCAATGGTGTTTCGAGTAGTGAGGACTAATCAGTACAACCAAGACCTCGGACTTATCCACTCGACAAATGGTAACCACTTGGAATGTCCGAACGAGGATAGTTCGATAAATCACCAGGTCACTATCCATCTGCATGCTCAGAACATCACAATGTTCCCTACCAATGAAACATGGTACTTCCCATCGCTGATGCTAGTCTCAAGCTCGGGTGGTCTTATCCTCATTTTGACGGCCCAATCGACTAGGAATGAATTCAAAATGCACAGTGACTATTAGATGTGTTTCATGATAGCCATCATATCCACTATCACATCTAACATACACTATGGTGCATTCTAGGTCTTTATCCAACACAATTGTTAACATTATATAACATAATAAAAATAAAGAATGCCATAAATAAATGCGTATTTCATAAATAAAGATTGTCATATACAAGAGTCTATAAAACCCACACGCCACAAGTTGGCTAGTTGGGCATCTACTCTAACAGAAATGATCCTCGTCGTTCTTATGAACTGCGGAATTTCGTGAATCTAAACAGATAGGTGACGCTGGTTCGATCGGGACTTTATTTTGATGGGATAAGCGAAGCTAGTTTGTTTAGGGACTGTCTGAGTTGATGCAGTGTTTTCGTGTTTCCAAGCCAAATCTGTTTGTTGGGTTCTCATAGCAGAGAGACCTTCCAGATTGAAATTCTATCCAGAAACTTATATTACTGCTTCCTCAGTCAGATCTGTTTTCTTAGCCAAGTCTGTTTCCCACATGAAAGTAGTTGTCTCAGCCAAATCTGTTTCTACGCGAAATCTGTGTACAAAAAACCAGATCTGTTTCACCTGTTCGCAAGTTATCTTCTCTAGCCAAAGCTGTTATTCACGCCTGTGATCTGCTTGCAGTACAAAAAACCAGATCTGTTTCACCTGTTCGCAAGTTATCTTCTCTAGCCAAAGCTGTTATTCACGCCTGTGATCTGCTTGCACCCCTGAGATCTGTTTATATAGTCAAAACCGTTCCTATGTGCATGAGATCTGTTTTCCTCAACCCAAATCTGTTTGCACTCTCAAGTCGTTTCTCTTCAGAGCTGGTCTTTGCTATCATCAGCTCCTAGTCCAGCTGTACACTCAGTAATGTTTTGAAGAATAAAATAAGTTTCATAGCGGTGAATCGACCAGATTTCAGCGATCGATCTTTCGATCAAGAGCAAAGTATAAAAGCTATTTTAAGTTAAAGGAAGTAAAGTTTAACTTTTAAGAATTTATGGCATAGAGGACCCGGTCACTCAGGAAGGGACATGATTATGGTATGACTATAATCCCTTCACAGGAAGGGTCAGGATTATGGAATTACTGTAATCCATTCACAGTGAGTTACTCAATTCAGATAACATGCTTCATGCACAAGGACCACCAGAGAGCCTCTAGACCATAAGTCATTCAGTATAAAGCAATTCAGATCTGACGTTTCGATCTGTCTTTTCAGTAGCGAGATTTCAAATTCAGATGTCTTCCTTTAATTTACGTATTACGATATAGTTATGCCTGCATTTAAAGTGTTATTTGTTATCCTCGGTTTTACTTGTTGAGCCCCTAGGCTTACTAGTTTTCCCGATGCCGGTGAGGCAGCTCAGGGGCAGGCGGGTGGCGCAAGTTGAACCAGATTTGGGGGCTGCGTGTGTTTGTCAATGTCCGACGTTTCCGCGTAGTCATAGCTGTTGTTGTTTTTGATCTTTTGACAACTGTATTAAGATCCATTACAACAATGGAGAATTCATATAGAGTTCCAGTAGTTGTAATATCTCATATCTGATTTTTGTAATCGAAATCTGAAGCCTTGTATTTCAAAGTCTGCTTGGACTGTTTACTTTTGGCGCCATCAGCTTTATTTCAGTTTTGTGCAAGGAAATACAGCTTGCTTCATTTCGAATTTAGTCCTTCTATTTCTTTCAATTTTTATTTAATTCAATTCCGTTGATTCCCATGGGTTTGGGCATCACAACTTGGTATCCGAGCATGGTTCTGAGATAACACACACTTCCCAGTCTGGAGCAGCTTTCGCCGTCTGCATCTCCTGATCTGTTATTTTATTGTTATGTTAAGAGTTCTTTATCTTACGAGTTCTATGTTCTTTTGTGGTGGATTGTGGGCTATAGCTTAAGATGTCAGAAAGAGGAAGAGGTAGAGGAAGCACCCCTGTAGAAGAACCTAGTCCAGATAGTAATGTTCGCATTACCCAACTCTTGAGCTGTTAGTAGAGCAATCCCGCAGAGGCAATGACCAATCTTTCAACAGCAGGGGACCCAATCATGATGATTCCAAGAGAGGTTTCGAGGGCAGAAACCATGTGAGATCCAGAAATTCGAATATGATTAATTGGTTTTATGAGAAATCTGTTTTGTGAAGAGATCCGTTTGGATTTCTAGTGAAATCGGGTCACTGGTGTTTGCTGGTTCGCAGCGTGTTTTGTTGGCGCAAATTCCATACGTAGTCGTTTTGTTGAGTAATCGCTGTTTAACGCTAATCTTTAGAAGTCGGTGAAATTTGTTAATGGGCGAGGATTCTTGGACAGATGTCAACGTTTTGCGTTGACCGGTTTGGCTTAGTGTTGTTGTGAGACCTGGAATTGTATAAGATTAATTTGGTTGGAATTAATCGGTTCTTAGAGATTTCTGGTAATTCAGATCTCTGTTTGGATGTTTTGTTTGCATTTTCGGTCAGATTTCACATTTAGAGCATTTCTGGAAGTTTTCGTATTTTTGAGATTTTGGGTAAAATCTGGTTTTGTTGTGGGAGCTGGTTTTGTGGTGAGAGCTGGGTGATTTGGTGAAATCCAGTCATAGCGTGTTTTGGTAGCGCGAGATTCCTAAACGCCGTCGTTTTAGTGAAATCTGGATGCGTAGTGCTAAGTGAAAGCTGGTAGCGTGTTTGTATCCAGCTGCTGCTTTATCTCGTTTGTTGAGGGAAAAACGGTAGCGTTTTGATAAGTTGATGCGACGCCGTTTTGAATGTTGCGACTGGTACCAGCTGCGAGGTTTTGTTCGCGTGTGTATCGACGGTTGTCCAGCTGGGAGCAAATGCCAACGATGGTCAACTTTCCTGTAGCTTGCGTCTGGTTTCCTGTAGCTTGCGTTTGGTTGTTTTGTGCGAGGCTAGCGACTGGATGACGTAGGCTATGCGTCGTCGTTTTAGTTAGCGCTAAGGTATCCAGTCGATGGGTTAGTGACCAGCTGTTGGGTTTATGCGATGCCGTTTTATTTAGATGGAACGTAGCGTTTTGATGCAACGTCTGGTACCAGATTTTGAGTGTTATACAATCTAGCTTTTGGATTTGAGAACCAGCCGATGGTTTCAGGCGACCAGCTGGTGGTAGATTTGATGACGTAAGCGGTGCGACGTCGTTTTGTTAAGTCGCTGCGACACTGTTTTTGATTAGCGTTGTTTGAGAATTCAGCAGTTGGTTTCTTTGCACCTACTGGTTGTATTTTTAGCGTGCGTCGACTGGTTTTGTCGGTGGGTGATTTTAACCAGCTTTTACGCGTGTATTTAAGGAAGACTTGGTCTTCGATTTGAGATATCAGATTTCATACTTAGTGATATTTTTCCCCGATTGTGATCTTCGCTTCGAACCCTAGATACTGTTCACCGTAGCATTTCTTCGGCACTTCCCATCGTTTCCGGCCACCGTTTGGTACGTTTGAGGTAGAGTTGGTCCCCTCTTGAGAAGCTCTTTCATCCTATACCCTTTTTGGAGGCTGTTGTGGGCACGCGTTTTGTTAAGTCGCTGCGACTACTGGTTTTGATTAGCGTTGTTTCGAGAATTCTAGTCAGTTCGGTTTCGTTTACACCTTACTGGTTGATTTTTTTAGCGTGCGTCGACTGGTTTTGTCGGTGGGTGAGTTTTAACCAGCTTTTACGCGTGTATTTAAGGAAGACTTGGTCTTCGATTTGAGATATCAGATTTCATACTTAGTGATATTTTTCCCCGATTGTGATCTTCGCTTCGAACCCTAGATACTGTTCACCGTAGCATTTCTTCGGCACTTCCCATCGTTTCCGGCCACCGTTTGGTACGTTTGAGGTAGAGTTGGTCCCCTCTTGAGAAGCTCTTTCATCCTATACCCTTTTTGGAGGCTGTTGTGGGCTGGAGCAGAAACGCGAAGTTGCTGGTTTAGCTTGCGCATCTCGTAGTTCAGGTAGAACTTCGTTTATTCGATGAGATCTTGTTCCTAGCCTAGAATCGAGCTTCCTGTTAAGTTGTTGTGTAGGATGATAGCTGGTTGAGTGTGTGTGTAACTCCCAGCGTGCTTTCTGTGTATTAGTGTCCCTGTGATTTATGCCCTGTGTGCTTCGACAGGTTGATATCCAGATTTTTCGGGACCTTTGATTGTAGTATTTGTTGCACAGAATTGAGGTACGAATTGAGCTTGTATTACAGCTTTGAGATAGGCATGGGGATGTATTATGTGTTATATAGCTGTGCCGAGTGTTTGTGTAGAGGCAAGATGTGTATATTATGCATGTCTATTGGCTGAACTATCTGGTGTATTACCTGCTGTTTGGTGATCACTTGAGTTGCTATGCATGTGATTATTGAATGCTTTTGTTGTGTTTTCTGGTGTTACTGTACATGCATCATGTTAAGCATGTTACTGCATCTGCATAGCATATTGAGCCAATGGTTCCTTTGTTAGCTATGATATGTTGCTCTGTTGGAGCTTTTCCCTCGTGGTGCGGTGCGGTGTTTCATAACCACGATTGAGTGCAGCTGGTGGATGTTGGTTGAGTTGTTCCCAGTCCTCAGTTGCAGCAGCTGGAGGATGTTGGTTGAGTTGTTCCCAGTCCTCAGTTGCAGTGACCTGGATAGAGGTTGGTGGGTGGTTGTGTCCACTTGAAATTCCGTGCGACCTGGCGGATGGCTTCCGCGCAGGTGCGACGATGAGCAACTCTTTTCCATTGGGTGCGATCGGGTAGCTTCCGAGACTCAGTGACGTGTCACAGTTGTTGCTTCCTATCCGTTTGGCCCTCCTGTTGTTTCCGATGTTCTTTGTACCGCTCATGCATTTGCACGACGTGATTCATTGCATGCTGTATCTGAATTGCTGTTTTATGTTGCTCTTCGTACTGGGTTTTGACCCCGATGTCCCTCTGGGGCTGGTTTGTTTTGTTTGCCTATTTGTTGTTCAGGTTTCCCAGGTCGTTCCGCTGGTCGTGGAGATGATCCAGCTGGAGATGCCCCAAGAGGTGTTTAGAGTGTCCCAGTTATGTATAGTATCTATTGCACCTGTATCGCCGCGGGTGGGATGTCCCGGGTGGTGCTTAGGCTTATATAGTTATTAGTTTGTCTGTGATTTGTGGTTTTCAGCTGTTGTATTTGGCCGTTGGGTAGTGTTGTATTAGTTATAATGATACTATGTTATTTTGGTTTTGTGTTAACTGGGATTATTTTGAGTATGACAGTATTTTAAATTATGTTTTCTTCGTCAGGCCAAAAGAGAAATTTTTTTAGCCACTTTTTAAGTGCTTCCGCCATGTTTTGCGTGTTTTGACTCTGTGTTGTGCACGAGGCCTGACATTTTTGGTATCAGAGATTAAACTGGGATAAGCTCGATTTCATTGATCACATGTGAGTCTAGGCACAGTAGTTGTTCTTTGGTTTGTGCTTGACTACTTGAATTACTTGCCTGTGTGCTTACCTTTGAGTGTCTTGTAGAGATGCCACCTAGGAGAAGAGGTAGAGCTAGTAGGCAAGCGGTGGTTGATTCGAGGACTCCGGTTAGTGCTGATAGAGAGGATGCCTCCCAACCGAGTGTTCCTTTGGGATTTAGTGAGAGTCAGTCTTCAGCCTTTCTTGCTCTTGCTAATGCTGTCAACAGAGCGGTTGACCTTATGGAAAGCCTTACAGTTGGACAGACTCGAGTGCAGCAGTCGACAGGACAAATTGTGGATCCTGTGCCATCTGGAACGTCGTCCTCCCAACCTTCTGTGGCACCTCAGTCTTTGAGTCGACAGAGATTTAGACCAAGAGGAAGGCACTTTAAGAGATCCAGTTCGAGTTCTTCGAGTTCTGGCGATTCTGGTGGAGTGAGGACGAATGTGTCATACTGTGGTCAGTGTGGGGGTAAGCATCGACCTTCTCAATGCGTTGGAGTGCGAGGCGCTTGCAACAATTGTGGTCAGGTTGGGCACTTTGCTAGAGTGTGTCCTACTTTGGGACAGCAGGCTTTGATTAGGAGTTCTTCGAGGCGATTTTGTCGACCTTTTCAGTCCCAGCGCTCAAGATTTCAGTCTTCAGAGGCTTCTGGTGTTAGAGATCTTTCTCTGTCTGAGAAACCGGGACTTCAGCCTACTCAGGTGGATGTGGCAACTGGGGAGATCTGAATTTCTTTTGAAAATCCAAAATGGTCTAGATCTGAATTTCTTTTGAAAGTAAAATAATTACAGTTGGGAGATCTGTTTTTGTTAAATTGTTGTAGCAAGATTTTAAATTAAAATAGGAGTAAGGAGCTTTTAGCAAATCTTTTAAAGAGGACAAGGAGTTGGTATGGCAACCATGCCTATTCAAGTGTTTTTACCTACTACCCAATAATGCTCCCACATATTAGAAAGTTTACGTGAAGTTCTGGACTCATTTCTGGATTGCAAGAAAACTTTTAGTTCTCTCAAATATGTAAGAAGCTCCCAGAAGTGTGCTTGAGGAGATTTTCAACCGAAGCCGTCTGCACGTTGTGACCTTCATTCAGGCAAGTAAGTCTGATTCTTGCTGCATCTGGAAAAAATATGTATTGCTTCGTTGTTTACTGTGTATGCTTGCCTGTTGCATGTTCCAGTTTGAGTTTATGCTATGTTTTGGATTCACTGCTTTGATGCTTTAGTTTTGAGGAAACTCACCAATTAACTTTAGTAAACAACGGTGTTTTCAAAAGGACTGAGTTGTATAGATTCCAGTTGAGATAAGCCAAGAAATGATCCTCGTCGTTCTTATGAACTGCATAAGTTCGGGACATTGAATCTAAACAGATAGGTGACGCTGGTTTGATAGGGACTTTGTTTCGATGGGATAAGTGAGGCTAGTTTGTTTAGGGACTGTCTGAGTTGATGCAGTGTTTTCGTGTTTCCCAGCAAAATCTGTTTGTTGGATTCTCAAAGAGACCTTCCAGATATGAAATTCTTGCCAGAAACTTATGTTACTGCTTCCTCAGTCAGATCTGTTTTCTTAGCCAATTCTGTTTCCCACGCGAAAGTAGTTGTCTCAGCCAAATCTGTTTCTACGAGAAATTTGTTTACAAAAAACCAGATCTGTTTCACCTGTTCACAAGTTATCTTCTCTAGCCAAAGCTGTTATTGATGCCTGTGATCTGCTTGCACCCCTGCGATCTGTTTATATTGTCAAAACCGTTCCTATGTGAATGAGATCTGTTTTCCTCAACCCAAATTTGTTTGCACTCTCAAGTCGTTTCTCTTCAGAGCTGGTCTTTGCTATCATCAGCTCCTAGTCCAGCTGTACACTCAGTAATGTTTTAAAGAATAAAATAAGTTTCATAGCGGTGAATCGACCAAATTTCAGCTATCGATCTTTCGATCAAGAGCAACGTATAAAAGCTATTTTTTTAAGTTAAAGGAAGTAAAGTTTCAGTTTTAAGAACTTATGGCATAGAGGACCCGGTCACTTAGGAAGGGACAGGATTACGGTATGACTATAATCCCTTCACAGGAAGGGATAGGATTATAGAATTACTGTAATCCCTTCACAGAGAGTTACTCAATTAAGATAACATGCTTCATGCACAAGGAGCACCATAGAGCCTCTAGACCATAAGTCATTCAGTATAAAGCAATTCAGATCCGACGTTCCGATCTGTCTTTTCAGTAGCGAGATTTCAGATTCAGATGTCTTCCTTTAATTTACGTATTACGGTACAGTTATACCTGCATTTTACGTGATCTTTGTTATCCTCAGTTTTACTTGTTGAGCCCCTAGGCTCACTTGTTATGTAGGTGAGACAGCTCAGGGGCAGGCGGGTGGTGCAAGTTGAACCAGATTTGGGGGCTGCGTGTGTTTGTCAATGGCCGGCGTTTCCGTGTAGTCATAGCTGTTGTTGTTTTTGATCTTTTGACAACTTATTAAGATCCATTACAACAATGGAGAATTCATACAGTGTTCCAGTAGTTGAAATCTGAAGCCTTGTATTTCAAAGTCTGCTTCGACTGTTTACTTTTGGCGCCATCAGCTTTATTTCAGTTTTGTGCATTGAAATACAGCTTGCTTCATTTCGAATTTAGTCATTCTATTTCTTTTAATTTTTATTTACTTCAATTTCGTTGATTCCCATGGGTTTGGGCATCACACATACGCCCTAGATTTTCTCCATGGGGCGCGCCAGTGTTGTTTGTGAAAAAGAAGGATGGAAGCATGAGATTGTGTATTGACTACCGGGAGCTGAACAAAGTTACAGTGAAGAATAAGTACCCACTCCCGAGGATTGAGGATTTGTTTGATCAGTTGTACGGAGCTTCGGTTTTCTCAAAGATTGATTTGAGATCTGGCTACCATCAGTTGAGAGTTAGAGAGGAGGACGTGTCCAAGACTGCTTTTCGGACACGTTACGACCACTATGAGTTCTTGGTAATGCCCCAACGATATTCATGGATTTGATGAACAGGGTCTTGAGACAGTACTTAGACCAGTTCATCATTGTTTTCATCGACGATATTCTGGTCTATTCGAGGAGCTTGGAAGAGCATAGGCAGCACTTGCAGACAGCTTTGTAGACTTTGAGGGAGCACAAATTGTAACCAAGTTCAGCAAGTGCGAGTTTTGGCTTGAGCAGGTGGCATTCTTAGGGCATATTGTGTCGAGAGATGGGATCACCCATCGAAGGTGGAAGCAGTGTAGAACTAGGGGACTCCGAGGAACACAGCAGAGATTCACAGCTTCTTGGGGTTGGCAGGTTACTATCGCAAGTTTATCAAGGGCTTCTCTTTGATTTCAGTGCTCTTGACAGCCCTGACCAAGAAGAATGTGAAGTATGTGTGGGGTCCGGAGTGTCGGAGGAGCTTCAATCAGCTGAAGGAGGCCCTCACTTCAGCACCAGTGTTAGCGATGCCAGTGGATCATGAGGAGTTTGTAGTTTATACGGATGCTTCCCTTAGAGGGTTGGGTGCAGTTTTGATACAAGGAGACCAGGTTATCGCTTATGCGTCGAGACAGCTGAAGATTTATGAGCAGAACTATTCGACAAATGATTTGGAGCTGGTGGCAGTGGTGTTCGCATTAAAGATTTGGAGACACTATTTGTACGGCGAGAAGTGTCAGATCTTCACCGACCATAAGAGCCTCAAGTACTTCTTCACCCAGAAGGAGCTGAACATGAGGCAGCGCAGATGGCTATAGTTGGTGAAGGACTATGATTGTGACATTAGCTACCATCCGAGTAAAGCTAATGTGGTAGCAGACGCTTTGAACATGAGGCAGCGCAGATGGCTATAGTTGGTGAAGGACTATGATTGTGACATTAGCTACCATCCGAGTAAAGCTAATGTGGTAGCAGACGCTTTGAGTCGGAAGACTGCAGTAGTGGCATGCTTGTCAGTCGAGAGGCCACTACAGGCTGAGATTCAGAGGTTTGGACTGAAGTTTTATTCAGGAGGTTGCACATCGAGTTTAGCAGCGGTCACTGTTCAGTCGACTCTTTGAGGCCTCTGATGAGCAGTTGCAGCAGTGGAGACAACGAGATGAGGCCAGAGGCCAAGGCCTGTACACAGTTGAGGATGTGATTGTTCGTTTCAGAGGTCGCATGTGGGTGCTGAGTACTGGCCAGCTGAGAGCAGAGATCTTAGCAGAGGCGCATCGACGTACTCCATACAACCAGGGAGTACGAAGATGTACAGAGATTTGCAGACGCTGTATTGGTGGCCGGGGATGAAGAAGGATATTGGGAGATTCGTATCTGAGTGCTTGACTTGTCAGCAGGTCAAGACAGAGCATCAGCGACCGGCATGGTTATTGCAGCCACTCCCTATTACCGAGTGAAAGTGGGAGCATATCATGATGGATTTTGTAGTTGGATTGCCCAGGAGTCCCAGAGGGTACACGACGATATGGGTGATTGCGGACAGACTCACAAAGTCGCGCATTTCTTATCGGTGAAGACTACTATCATCCTGATGCAGTACGCAGAGCTTTACATTAGAGAGGTTGTCAGGCTGCATGGCATACCAGTCTCTATTGTGTCTGACAGAGACACCAGATTTACATCTGCGTTTTGGAGGAGTTTGCATGATGCTTTGGGGACTAGGTTGGCATTCAGCACGGCGTTTCACCCGCAGAAGGGTGGTCAGTCGGAGAGGGTCATCCAGATTCTGGAGGATTTGCTGAGAGCTTGTGTGATAGACTTCCAGGGTACGTGGGACTCGATATTTCCTCTGGTAGAGTTCACGTACAACAACAGCTTTCAGGCATCGATTGGGATGGATCCATATGAGGCGTTGTACGGGTGGAGATGCAGATATCCCGTGCACTGGGACGAGGTTGGAGAGAGAGTGCTGACTGGGTCGTTAGTGCAACAGACAGTGGATATTTTGACGAGGATTCCGGATCGGATGAGGACAGCCCAGAGTCATCAGAAGAGTTATGCAGATCAGAGACGATGAGATCTTGAGTTAGCTGTTGGGAACCATGTCTTCGTGAGGATCTCGCCAATGAAGGGCCTGATGCGCTTTGGCCGGAGGGGAAAGATCAGTCCGAGGTTTATTGTGCCATTCGAGATTTTGGAGAGGGTTGGTACTCTGGCATATCGAGTAGCGCTACCACCCAACTTGTCAGCGGTCCATAATTTGTTTCACAGCTCGATGCTGCGGAAGTATGTTCCGAATCCGTCACATGTATTGTATTTTGAGCCGCTCCAGTTAGTGTCGGACTTATCTTTTGAGGAGCGTCCAGTACAGACTTTGGCTCGTGAGGAGCGCAGGCTTAGAGCACGGAGTATTCCGATGGTCAAGGTCTGGTGGCTCAATCACTCAAAGGATGAGGTTACCTAGGATACTGAGGCCGTTATGCGGACGCGCTACCCTGATCTATTTGGTACGTACTTAATTTTGGAGACGAAATTCCTTTTAAGGGGGGTAGAGTTGTAACGCCTGGAAATTTCCTGAATACGTAGAAATGAGTGCATGACTAGGGGAAAAATAATTTTAGATGATTACATGCCATTTTATATGATTTATTTATGATTTTTATGTTGCATGGTATACATGTCATGTTTTCAGTCTGTTTGAGTTACGGACGCATGGAAAAGACTAGGGACGATCGAGATGAAAATAATTTGAGATTTTTAAGCCCTTAGAATTTTAAGAATGAATTTATTATTTTTAAGCAGCAATTTCCGAATATTGGGGATTTTATTATTATTTTTGAGGGGAACCCGTTTTTCGCATATACGGGCTGTTTTATTGAACTTTTTTGTTTTTTAAAATTGGGGAGGCCTTTAATTACGAAAATTAAAGATTTTAAAGCTTGAGTTAGTGTTTTTAATTAACAATTCAAATTAGTGGAGGGGTAAGCTTATTCCTTTTTAATTTCTTAATTAAGCATGAGGGGTCATTTTTGTCATCCTCGTTATTTCAAACACAAATCATTGCAAAACCTAGCCCCCACTCTCCCAAGATAGCCGTCCCCTCCCCCTATCACATAGCCCATCGAAAATTTCAAGAATTTTGGTGATCCAATGCGGTTTTGCTCCCGATCTCGCGTCCTCTACGTTGGTAACTCGCAGATCTCCACTTTCTCCAAGCCAGACATGTGATGTCGATTAATTTTCTCACCATTTACCCCATAATAAACTGTTTTAATGTTCAAGGCATGATTTGAATGTGATTTGTTTAGATCTATGTACATTTGTTATAGAACCATGCATGACTCACACTTTTTCACCATGTTTCAATCGGTTCACGCATTGTCTCGATCGATGAGGGTTCCAAGGGGTTGTGGCTCGGTCTTAGGAGGTTCAAGGTGGTCCAAGTCTAGGTGAGAGATGGCTAGATCGATGTGATTTGTTTAGATCTATGTACATTTGTTATAGAACCATGCATGACTCACACTTTTTCACCATGTTTCAATCGGTTCACGCATTGTCTCGATCGATGAGGGTTCCAAGGGGTTGTGGCTCGGTCTTAGGAGGTTCAAGGTGGTCCAAGTCTAGGTGAGAGATGGCTAGATCGATTGTTGGAACAAGTTAGGAGAGTGGCTCGATCGCACCTATGTGCGGCGCACGTCCGTGCGCTAGAGGCTTCTTGTCCGGACCATGCGACATTTAGTTCGAGCAAGGGCTGGTCCAGTTGGGTCTGGTTGGACCTGGGGGTGGTCCAGTCGGCGGGGCTCGGGCCAGGGGCGGCCGGAGCAGGTCGCACGTTGGAGATTAGCGGCGGCTGGTCGCGGTGCATGGAGGTGTGCGTGTGTTTGGGTGTAAGGTTGTGGGTGTGGGCCGGTTCGGTTGGACCGATGGGTCGATTCAATTGGATCGGGTCGGTTAGTCTAGTGTCGAGTCAAAATATTTTAAATATGGTCCGAGTTATTTTAATTTTGGACCGGTTATTTTAATTTTAAGTCAAAAGTCCAAATTTAAAGAAATTAGTCAAATGTTTTAAATGGAGTCAAACTTTTAATTAATTTGGACCTAATTCCTTATTTTAAGTTTTTAAAGTCAAAATTGAGGTTATTGGGTTTTTAATTCAGTCAAAATTGGTCATGGGATTTTAAGTTAGTCAAAATTGGTCTTTGGAGCTTTAATTAGTCAAAATTAGTCTTTGAAGTTTTTAAAGGCAAAATTGGAGGATTTTGGGAATTTTAAAGGTTAATTTTATGTTAAGGGCCAAGTCATGCATTAGGCCAAGTGCAATTTTAAGCTAAGTCTAGATTCTTTTGGGCTTAGAAGTATTGGGCCAGGCTCCTGAACCAGTGCTTGACTGAAGTAAAAAATGTAGAACCCGTGAATATATATTTAATTATATATGTAGTATATTATGTATGATAATATTTTAAATGAAGGAACTAAATATATATTGACGGACTAATCTTTTAAATTGCATGTTTTATGAAATGCACGCATCATGAAAGCTTTATGAAAAGGTTAAAGGCATGTTTCAAAAGAAAAATAGAGGGATTGAAGTGATTTGTGGCAAGATAGACGATGAGCGGATCCGGGATGCCGAGCCTCGTGAACCTCTGTTAATGTATAATGATAGACGATGAGCGGATCTGGGAGATCGGGCCCAGTGAACCTCTGTTAATGTGATGATGATGCAGGTCGGGTGAAACCGGCCGCCACGTACGTTGGTTTAAGATTGACCAATCGAACATGGTCCACACTTCATGGATACGACTCACACGTTTTTATGTTATGCTATGTCATGCCTTATTATGTATGCTATACGATGACAATATGTTACCATTGAGTTACGAACCATGTTTTAAGTGTTAGAGTAGGTGCCCAACTAGCCAACTTGTGGCGTGTGGGCTTTTGATGACTCTTTGTGTAAAACAATATTTATTTATGAAATTCACATTTTATATATGGCATTCATTATCATCATTATTTTATTAATGTTAACAATTATGTTGGATAAAGACTACGAAAGCACCATAGTGTATATTAGATGTGATAGTGGAGTATGTATGACTATCAATAATGTGATGATGATGCAGGTCGGGTGAAACCGGCCGCCACGTACGTTGGTTTAAGATTGACCAATCGAACATGGTCCACACTTCATGGATACGACTCACACGTTTTTATGTTATGCTATGTCATGCCTTATTATGTATGCTATACGATGACAATATGTTACCATTGAGTTACGAACCATGTTTTAAGTGTTAGAGTAGGTGCCCAACTAGCCAACTTGTGGCGTGTGGGCTTTTGATGACTCTTTGTGTAAAACAATATTTATTTATGAAATTCACATTTTATATATGGCATTCATTATCATCATTATTTTATAATGTTAACAATTATGTTGGATAAAGACCTAGAAAGCACCATAGTGTATATTAGATGTGATAGTGGATATGATGACTATCATGAAACACATCTAATAGTCACTTTTTATTCTGAACTTGTTCCTAGTCGATTGGGCCGTCAAAATGAGGATAAGGCCGCCCGAGTTTGAGACTAGCATCTGCGATGTGAAGTACCAAGTTTCATTGATCGGGAACATTGTGATGTTCTGAGCATGCAGATGGATGGTTTGCCTGGCGAACTATCGAGCTACCCTCGTTCGGATTCTCTAAGTGGTTACCATTTGTAGAGTGGAGAGTCCGAGGTATTGGTTGTATGGATTAGTCCTTACTACTTGAAACATCATTGAGACTCTACGTTATTAGTCACCTCACTTTGACTCGTTTACCGACTCCGTGAGGGTCATCAGGTGTCGAGATTGGGTGAGGTCATGAAGCATGTGGGAGTCGATGCCTTGTTGTCGAGGATTCACCGCTCGCCCTAGTGCGTGGATATCCTATGCTATCTGAGGAGATAATAGTGTGAAAAATCTCTGGCCAGAGTACTTTGTGCTTCAGTGTAAATGAGTTTACATGGTAGCACTCGCGATGTCTCTATTCTGATCTCCAAGATGTATGCATGGCTATCGAATCTCTAATGACTCTCGATTTACCAATGGTCGTTGATTCGATCGGGATATATGAGTTGAAAGGACCGTACTATACGCTAACCATGACCGACTGGTTTTTGCAGGTCACTATCAGTGATACCTAGGAGATCATTGAACCATTGAGGGTCACACAGTGTACTGGTTTACCAATTCCCGTAAGACAAGGATATGGTACTCAAATTGTTGAGTATAGTAGGAGGAAGGTTGGGAGTATGACTTCCCAAAAGTAGCTAAGGGAGTAGGACTTCCATATTTAGCTAATGAGAGTAAAACCCGTCATATATTGATTTAGTGGTCCGAAAATTTGATTTTGCATCATAATGACCAGTTTTGTAAACTGAGCACATCGGTGATATCTGATCATCGATCGGGATTATGATGAGACCACAATCGAGGGAGTTGAACCGAATGTTCACAGTTCGAGTTGAATCGAATGTTCACAGTTCGAGTTGAACTGAATGTTCACAGCTCTACTTGAAACGAATGTTCACAGTTCTACTTGAAACGAATGTTCACAGTTTTGTTTACATCAAACTCTTTCCTTCAATCTATAAATATGTCATGAAGGGAGAAAGAAAAAAACACAACAAAAGCTATTCAGCAAATTCTTCCCCTCTCCTCCTCTCCCTCCTCTCGCCGTCGTCGCACTTCGCTGCGATCTTCCTGGCGAGGAGGTTCTGCTCGCGAAATATTCGTTGGGATTCTAGTGCATTCTAATGAAGGAATTGGAAACCGATCGTGGACCAGATTAGGAGCAACCAAAGAAGTGCTATTTCCATTTGAGAAATTGTAACGCCCCAAAATCCATAGGACTACATATACGAATCTTGTTTATTTTCATTGGGTCAAAATGGCAATTTTAAATGTTATGCATTTGCTGATTTCATTGATTTCAGAAAATAAGATGCGTCGCGGCTGGTTCCAGCAGATGACTCCAAGAGCGATACATGAGCAGGTTTAAATTGATTGAAAATATCTTTAAGGAGGACAAATGATTTCTTTTGAAAAGGGTTTGATGTTTTATAAATTAAAATGATGTGAAGGGAATTTTACAAAAAATTGTACAACTTGGTTGAGGTGTGTCATGCTTTGTAAACATAGCACCTTGCCACTAATCCCTTCCATATTTAAACATGTTTTGAAAGCAAGATCATTATCATTTGTAAAGAAAATCTTTAGTGTTCTTCCAAAATATTTTCTGGAGAAGCTCGTGTTGTTGCTCGAGGAGTAGATTTCTGCAGGAATTAGATATCGTTGCAAGGCGTTGTTTAAGGCAAGTAAAAGCTGATCCTTTGCTAAACCATTTAATGCATGTATTGATTTTATTCATTTTATGGATCTGCTTGCCTGTATGTTTAAGATATGTTGAAGTTCATGTTTAAAATGATTTACGCATGAACGAAGGAAAGAAAGATTGGGTTCAAAATGATGTTTTTATGCTTCCAAGTTTTTCCAGAAAGTTACTGGTGTTTTTGAAATACTTAGGATTCGAGTTTGATCTGAGAATGTTTATGAATGTTCTTCCTTTCAATGGTTTGTAATATCCGAATTGGACGCTATGTAATCGGATGTTGTTAGTCGAATCAGTATAAAGTCTGGTTTGATAGATAACAGCTGATAGCGTAGCTGTCGTTTTGATGTCAACACCAAGTTTAAAGTCAGCTTTTGGTTTCGAGAATTTCTCACATCAGCTGTTGGTTTTATTGTTCATCAGCTGTTGGTTTTATTGTTCATCAGCTGTTGGTTTTATTGTTCATCAGCTGTTGTTTTATTGAGTCATCAGCTGTTGCATTGTTTCGTAATCAGCTGTTGCATTTGTTCGTAACCAGCTGTTGCTTTAATTTGTACTCAGCTGTTGGTTTGTTCAACACCTGAAAGCCTTTGTAGCAGTTGTGTTGACGTCTGAGTTTACCAACTTAGTTGCGTTGACATCTGTTTGACCAAAACCAATTCGTTAACAGCTGAGTGACCAATTCTATTTCATAGTTACAGCTGTTCACTATTCAAACAGTATCCCAAGTCACATCTGTTTCTTACGCTAACGACATCATTCATTTAAGACATCTGTATCAATGTTAGCTTATATCCTTATAGCTGTTTTACGATAATCGTGAACAGTGAAGATCTATTTCGTTTCTCAGTACAGTTTCTTCTAGTTGCCACTGTTTCATTTCAGCGATGAGTTTCAGCAGTCGAATTCGATACTCAGTAAAGTTTTAAAAATGCGAAGCAAGTTTTAGAGAAAGGAACCCGATGATGTTTAAAGAAATTTCAAAGAAAGAAAGGATGTTAAAGGAACAAAAGTTATTTTAAGGTTTATGGCATAGATAACAGACGGTCACCAAGGAGAAGGGTGAGTAGTCGTCCAGATGTCGGCTGCCCTTTCATATGAGCTATATGCTAAGACTGATATCAGAAGTCATTTTGATCAAAGTGCAACACGGACCTAAGGAGAGCTTCTAAGCCATAAATCAAAAGAAAATGATATTGATGATGAGATCTGGGCTATTATCCCCTATCTCTAAGTTTATGAAAGAAAGAAATGTTTACGAATGAATGATATGTTCATTAATGTTCCTTTAACTCAAGTTATGTATGTTTCAGATATCTGCCTGCGTTAAATGAATTCGTTATTACTCAGATTTTACTTGCTGAGCCCCTAGGCTCATTAGCTTTTAAAATGGTGCAGGTATGACAGCGGAGGAGCGAATAGGAGGTGAAAACTGATAGCAGCTGCTGGGTGTTGTGTTTATCAATGGCCAGCGTTTTCCGTGTCATAGCTGATGTTGTATTGTATGTTAGGCATCTGTATAAGATCAATTACAACAGTTGTATATTCAAACAGAATTTCAGATGTTGTAACTCGCAATTGCAAAATTTATATCAGAATCTATTTTCCGCAAATGTTTTTAGTAGTTAGCGCGCAAGTGAGTGTCTGTCAGCTTTTGGTTGAGTTCGTGTTTCATTCTTTTAAGTTATAAGAAATACAGCTTATAACAAATTTTCTTTCAGCACTTCTTTTTATTCGAAAATTTTTATTTACCCCAAATTCGTGATTCCCGTGGGTTCGGGCGTCACAACATGGTATCAGAGCAACGTTCCTGAGATAAACACACGCACCGTCAGCTGAATCAGAGTTCATCGTCTGTTCCTCTAAGTTGTGAGTTTATTTTCAGAGAATTTTCTTTAAATTATTTAGCATATTCTGATATATATATGTGGTGGATTACGGGCTATAGAATATAAGATGTCAGGAAGAGGAAGAGGTAGAAGGAATATTCCCCTAGAAGAAACCAATACTGACAATAATGCTAATATCACGCAACTTCTGAGACTGCTGGTAGAGCAAAACAATAGAGGTAATGGCCAATCTTCCAGCAGCAGAGGACCAAGTAATGATGATCCTCAAGAAAAGTTCAGAAGACAGAAGCCAAAATAATTTAGTGGTACAACTGATCCACTTATTGCTGAAAGCTGGATCAAATCAATGGAGGTTATCTTTGAATACCTCCAGATGTCTGATTTAGATAGGCCTAGGTGCGCTATCTACATGTTAAGAGAGATGCCATGATTTGATGGGAATGAGTCAAATTGTCTGTAGATTTGATAAATCTCACTTGGGCAGATTTCAAACAAGTATTATTTGAGCAATACTTCACGGCTGGTAAGATGTCTGAATTGAAGAGGGAGTTTTTGATCCTTAAGCAGGTGAGTCTAACCGTACAGGAATATGTGCGGAAGTTTGAAAGAGGGTACTATTTTGTGACTTTGATAGGAAATGACCACCCAGAAGAGAAGCTGAGTCATTTCGTGGAGGGGTTGAAGCCTATGTTCAAAATGAATGTTAGGCTATCTGTGCCAAGGACCTATCGAGAAGCAGTGGATAGAGCCTTGCAAATTGAAAGGGATTGGAAAGATGTTGATGAGGAAAGGCAATAGAAAATACAGGCCTTTCAGCAGAAGGACAAGAGGCCGTTCAAGAAACAAAACAAGAACCAGTAGAGGCCTCAGGAGCAGAAGCCTCTACCAATTCAACCTATTATGTCAGGCCTCGTGCTCTCAACAGAGTAAAATCGTACAAACACACACGGAAGCTATAAAAAAGCGGGTAAAATTTTCGCTTTGGCGTGACGGTTTAAAACCATATAGTTTACAATAGTGTGATACTCAAAATAAATATCCCAGTTTTTGAAATCAACAAAACAACAAATGGCTACAAGCCATAACAATACAGTATAGCATCCAAACACAAGTACCGGACTCCAATACAACAACTAAGCATAGGGCATCTCCTGGCTAAATGTACTGATACATATAAATATGCTATACGCAACTGGGATACTCTAACCACCTCCTGGGGCACCCCCAGCTGGGTTAAAACCACGACCAGCTGTAAAACCTGGGTTCCCTGAAAACAACACAAACAAGGAAAAACAACCAAGCCCCAGAGGGACATGGGGTCAAACCCCAATACGGAGAGCAACGGAAATAGCTAAAGAAAAATGCATAAGATAAAATGCAGATGCTATGCATGAGACACCCAATAACAGCTAAGGCTACAACCGAAGAGGGAGCCAAGGAACTCAAACATAGCTCCAAAAGATCTGCAATGAATCAGTGGCCACGGGGTGTGTTCAAAGTGTGGTAATGAGCCACTCACCTTGACACTACACCCGAATACCAGATGCATCAAACAACTCAACCTGCCATTGCCTCGCCCATGAACTGTGGTAGTTAACCACTCGGCGCATGGCGGCTAACAGATCCCAGCAGGGAGATGAGAGTGCGGTATTGCCGCTCGCCCTCGCATCCTGGTAAGAATCAAACAACAACAATGCAACGAATACAAAACAGTGGATGCAACAGAACTCTGAATGCAAAATGGGAAATGCGTGTATGCATAAACATAGTAGCTAACATCAACAGCAATCACATATGCACACAGCAACATCCACGGCAATGCACAAGCAGCCATCTAACATTAAATCTCACGCCAAATCCCAGCTACATCAAGCTCAAATCCGTACCTCAATACTACGCAACAATTACCACAAAGGAATCCCGAGAAATCTGGTTAAAAACCTGCTAAACAACGAAGCATAATTCTCAGGGATGCTAACAGAAGCTCACGGCTGGGAGCTACGCTCAACCAACACAACCACTATCAATACAACTTAACTGGAAGCTTAACTCAAGGCTAGGAACAAGATCTCATCACAAAGGAACGAAGTTCTACCTGCACTACAAAACGCACGATCGGCAGCAACTTCGTGTTCCTCAACTAGCCAACCACAGCCTCCAAAAGTGGTATCTACGCTCAACCAACACAACCACTATCAATACAACTTAACTGGAAGCTTAACTCAAGGCTAGGAACAAGATCTCATCACAAAGGAACGAAGTTCTACCTGCACTACAAAACGCACGATCGGCAGCAACTTCGTGTTCCTCAACTAGCCAACCACAGCCTCCAAAAGTGGTATGGAATGGAAGAGCTTCTCGAGAGGAGTCCAACGCTACCTCGAACATACCAAACGGTGGCCGAAAACGACGGGAATTCGCCGAAGAAACTCACGGTGAACAGTAACCTAGGGTTCGAAGCGAAGAGCAACAATCGAGAGAATATTTCGCTAAGTATGGAAATCTAATAACCCAATCGAAGACCAAGTCTTCCAATATATATACACTTCTCAACTGCTGATAATAGATCCCACCGACAAACCAGTCGACACTCACTGAAAATACAACCAGCAGATGCAAAACAAACCAGCTGCTGAATCTCTCCAACAACGCTAGCAAAGCGGCGTCGTGGCAACTTAACTAAACGACGTCGCATAGCTTACGTCATCCTATCTATCAACAGCTGGTCGCCCAAAACCAGCGACTGGATTTCTCTCACAACGTGTGAGGATTGAGAATTTGGATTAGTGATTAATTGATTTGATTTGGGAATTAATCACGTATATTTCGAAGTTCCTGCTGATTTTGAGTGTTGCGTTTCTTTTTGGGATTTCGATCGTAGCAATTTTGATGCAAGCTGTTAGCAGTACGCTATTTTTAGCGGAGTCAACGCAGGTCAACCTTACTGTAGCTCGCTGCTGGTCGATTTGGAATCAGCAGAGGAGATGTAAGCATGACGCATTAAGATCTGCTGGTTTTAGTTTGAGTTGAAGATTGCTGCTGGCAGATGTTGCGCTTAGCGTGAGATTGAGCGAAGAAGTGACACGCGTTAGTCAACATTTTGGGGTGTTGACTATTGAATTCAGCAGATGCGCTTGTGAACAGTGATCAGCTGATGGTTTGTGGAATCAGTCGCGAGAGCTGTCGATAGATATGATGACGTAGGCATGACGTATTCCCTGCTGCTGGTAGTAGATTGTGTAGTGATGGTTGCTGCTGATCAGCAGGCGCGCAAATACGAATGTTGAGAAGCGGCGTCGTTTGAATTAGTTGAAACGCTGCGTTTTGAGCCTTTCGTTGAAGAGATCAGCTGTTGGTAGCAATGTTTACGTAACCAAAGTGACGTCGTTTGGATTAGTAGATGCGTCGTCTTTTTGAGTGATTTCTCGCGACCAGCAGATGAAATGTTTTGGAGAGAGAGCTGTTACCAGCAGATGGTCGTTTTGCTTGCGAGAGCTGTTGTCAGCTGG
>KV017464.1:426505-484988 GCA_001598015.1 Dorcoceras hygrometricum
AAGTGACGTCGTTTGGATTAGTAGATGCGTCGTCGTTTTGAGTGATTTCTCGCGACCAGCAGATGAAATGTTTTGGAGAGAGAGCTGTTACCAGCAGATGGTCGTTTTGCTTGCGAGAGCTGTTGTCAGCTGATGAATTTCTACGGCGTCGTTTTGATAAGTTGGAACGGTGTCGTTTTGAAGTGTTTTCTCACGAATGCTTATTGTTTGATCCTGCTGATGCTATTGAAGGGAAAAAACCACGTTGTGACTGCCGAATGTTGAGTCGTAGTCCGAAAAGTCCAACGCTATCGTCGGAGTGGTGACTACCGGATTCGAGTGTCTACCACCGAGCTGTGATGGGCTGACGGGCCCCGATGATCACGGACCGATGATTTCCACCGGCTGATTGGCTGTGTGTGGTATAGAGGCTTGATTTGAGTTGCCAGTTGATAGACTGGTCTAGCTATCCGATTTCTTGATAGCCCTCATGCATTCATAGCATTGATTTATAGCATGTTGCATGTTTATCTGCTTTGATAGCTCTTCGTACTGAGGCTTGACCTCGTACTTGTTTCCTGCTTTTGTTTTGTTTGGGTCTGCGTTGCCCATTTGCAGGAGCACTAGGTAATCAAGCTGGGCCGAGTGGAAGTTCAGCTGGTCGATCCCCGCGTCCCTGAGTCCTAGACTATATATGATATGTATTGAACCGGGGGATGCCCCGTGTTATCATGTATTGGGGATTTTTATTTGGTTGATATACTTGTTGTGTTGGAGTTGGAATCAATTCATATTTTATTATCGCTATTTTGAATGTATGATTTGAAGTTCAGGCCTATTGTATTTCAAAAATTTTTAAGCCCTGATTTTAAGCTTCCGTGTTTATACGCTTATTATGTGTTAATTGTTAGTAATTAGCACGGGGCCTGACACAACGCAACATATCCTTGCAGCTGGTACCAGAAGCGACATCAAAATGCAGCGTTTCAACTAAGTAAAACGACGTAGCTTCTCACACGTCAGCAAATCTGCTGAACTACACAAATGCAACGATTGCTCCCCTAGTACTAACCAAAACGACATCGCCTTCACTAATCCAAACGACAGCGTTTTGTACTCGCTACAGGAGCTTGCTGCTAACAGATAACACCCAGCAGATACCTCACAAAACGTCTACGTTTGAAATTCCTTAGCGCTCTCTGCTGAAATCCACGTAAGCGTTGCCGCTGGCAGATCCTACCCAACGCACGCCTAAGATACTATCTGCTGGCAGACTTTGCCAATGACTGGTTACTCAACGCAAAACGACGGCGTTTTGATCTCCCGTGATACAATTACACTCTGCGACTGGTTTTCACTACCAACCAGCTGCTAACTCACAAATACCAAAATTACGAAAACTTCCAAAATTCTTCAAACCGATTAATCTAACATTAATCTTCCATTAAATCCAGGTCTCACATATTAGCTCTGTTCCTGCTGGTAATAATAGGCCAGAATGTCCTAAGTGACACACGAATCATCATGGACAATGCAGACTTGGACAAAATATCTGCTATCCAGGTCTCACATATTAGCTCTGTTCCTGCTGGTAATAATAGGCCAGAATGTCCTAAGTGACACACGAATCATCATGGACAATGCAGACTTGGACAAAATATCTGCTATAAATGTGGAATGCCGGGACGATATTTTGAAATATTGTCCAAAATCAAAGCAACTAGTGACCAGCAGAGCCTTTGTAATGACAACTGATCAAGCCAACCCAGACTCGACAATAGTTACGGGTGAGATTATGATTGATGAATTACCTTCCATGGCTTTGATAGATTCAGGAGCCACTCATTCATTTATAGCTGCTGAATTTGCTAAGAAATTGCCCATCAAGCCCGACCAGGTAGCTGTAGGTTTCTGTGTATCAGTACCGTCAGGAGAATAATTGATATCTCACGATGTATTTAGGAGCTTAGAACTTAGTCTGCAAGGGCATCAGATTTTGGTTGAATTGATTGTTTTGCCAATGCCTGAATTTGATATGACTTTGGGAATGGATTGGTTAACCAAGTATGGAGTAGTAATAGATTTTAAGCTTCGGACAGTAGCGGTTAATCCACCCAGAGGAGATTACTTTAAGTTTGACGCTAAGCATATTTGTAAGATTCCTCGAATAATATCATCTCTTAAGGCTCAACGTTGCTTTAGGAAAGGAGGAGTAGGATTTCTGGTTAGTTTATCATCTTTAACCGCAACCAGTAGACCCCAGTTGTCAGATGTAGAAGTGGTAAGTGAGTTCCCCGAGGTTTTTTCAGAAGATATCCAGGCACTACCACCTGACAGAGAGCTGGAATTTTCCATTGATCTAATTCCAGGAGCTGCTCCAGTTTATAGACCGCCTTATCGATTAGCTCCATCAGAAATGAAAGAACTGAAGGAACAAATACAAGATCTATTGGAGAAAGGTTTTATCAGACCAAGTACTTCCCCCTGGGGAGCCCCAGTTTTATTTTTTAAGAAAAAGGATGGAAGTATGAGGCTATGTATAGATTACCGAGAGCTGAATAAATTGACGATTAAGAATAAGTATCCATTACCTAGGATAGAAGATCTGTTTGACCAGCTGAAAGGGTCTGTAGTCTTTTCTAAGATCGACTTGAGGTCTGGATACCACCAACTGAAAATTAAAGCAGCAGATGTTTATAAAAAAGCCTTTAGAACTCGGTATGGCCACTATGAATTCTTAGTTATGCCATTTGGACTTACGAATGCTCCATCAGCTTTCATGGATTTAATGAACAGAGTCTTTCAACCATTTCTGGACCAGTTCGTAGTGGTATTTATTGATGATATCTTAGTATATTCTAAGACCAGATGCGAGCATGTCCAACATTTGAGAACAGTTCTCCAGATTTTTAGAGATAAGCAGCTGTTTGCAAAATTTATCAAATGCGAATTCTGGTTGGATAAAGTAGCGTTCTTAGGCCATATTATTTCTAAGGATGGGATTGAGGTCGACCCAGCTAAAGTAGAAGCTGTTCGCGACTGGCCAATACCAAAGACTGTTGCAGAGATAAGGAGTTTCTTGGGTTTAGCCGGATATTATAGGTGATTTATCCAAGGATTCTCTAAGATAGCTGTTCCCCTGACTACGTTAACAAGAAAACAAGTGAAATATAACTAGACAGCTGAGTGCCAAAACAGTTTTGATAAGTTAAAGCAAGCGATGATAGAAGCACCAGTGTTAACCATGCCATCTGTTGAAGGAAAATTTGTAATTTATACAGATGCATCCAAAATGGGTTTATGAGCTGTTTTGATGCAGGAGCGTAAAGTAATCTCATACGCATCCAGACAATTGAAGGATCACGAGAGGAATTATCCAACGCATGACTTGGAATTGGAAGCTGTTGTCTTTGCCCTTAAGATATGGAGACATTATCTCTATGGGGAGAAGTGTGAAATATTTACAGATCATAAAAGTTTGAAATACTTCTTTACCCAGAAAGAATTGAATATGAGGCAGAGGCGATGGTTGGAGCTGGTTAAAGATTACGACTGTACGATCAGCTATCACCCAGGAAAAGCAAATGTGGTAGCTGATGCTCTAAGCAGGAAGTCTGTTGGATTAGCTCAGCTGATTGTTCAGAAACCGTTGGCAGCTGATATTGAAAGGTTTGGACTTGAAATAGTGTCCAACAGCAGTAATATGATTTTAGCAAACCTCTCAGTAAGATAAAATCTGATAGACCAAATTCGAGAGAGTCAGCTGAAAGATGAGCAGTTGCAGAAATGTGTTAAACAAGATAAAGAAAGAGGCAACAACCTCTACTTTTCAGAAGATGGAGTAGTTAGATACATGGGGAGAATCTGGGTACCCCAAGTAGATGATTTGAGAGCTGATCTTTTGAAAGAAGCTCATACAGCTCCATACTCAGTACATCCCAGAATGTATAAGGACCTCCAGCAGTTGTACTGGTGGCCAGGAATGAAGAGGGATGTTGCCAGATTTGTAGCTGAATGTTTAACGTGTCAGCTGGTGAAGACTGAACACCAGCGACCAGCTGGATTATTGAAGCCACTGCCCATTCCAGAATGGAAGTGGGAATGTATAGCGATGGACTTTGTAACGGGTTTACCCAGAACTGTTCAAGGATATAACTCCATCTGGGTTATAATTTATAGACTCACTAAGTCTGCTCATTTCTTACCAATTAAAACAACATACGAGGTGAGCAGATACGCAGATTTATATGTAAAAGAAATAGTGAGGCTTCATGTTGTTCCGATTTCTATTGTATCAGATAGGGATCCAAAGTTCACATCAGCTTTTTGGAAAAGTTTGCATAGAGCTATGGGTACAAAGTTGACCTTTAGCACTGCGTTTCACCTCCAGACCGATGGACAATCTGAAAGGGTGATTCAGATTTTGGAAGACTTTCTCAGAGCATGTATTGTGGATTTTTCAGAAAGCTGGGATCTGAATTTGCCATTGGTAGAGTTCGCCTACAATAACAGTTTCCAGGCTTCGATTCAGATGGCTCCATATGAAGCTCTTTACGGTCGAAAGTGTAGAACACCACTCCATTGGGATGAAGTTGGTGAAAGAGCTGGTTTAGGACCAGACGTAGTGGAGCAAACAGCAGCAGCTGTTAGAAAGATAAGAGAAAGAATGAAAGCTGCTCAAAGCCGACAGAAAATTTATGCAGATAATCGAAGAAGGGAACTGAATTTTGAAGTGGGTGATCACGTATTTTTGAGAATAGCTCCAATGAAAGGAGTAATGCGTTTTGGGAAGAAAGGAAGCTGAGTCCAAGGTATATTGGACCGTATGAGATTTTGGAGAAGATAGGAACGCTAGCGTATCGTTTAGCACTGCTACCGCAGCTGTCAGCAGTGCATAATGATTTTCATGTATCAGCTTTGAGGAAATATGTTCCCAACCCTTTGCATGTGCTAAGTCATGAGCCAATTCAATTAGCACCAGATTTAAGCTATGAAGAGAGACCAGAAAGAATTCTCTTACGAGAAATTAGAAAACTAAGAAACCGTAGTATTCCTATGGTTAAGATACAATGGTCTAATCAGTCAAAGCGAGAAGAAACTTGGGAGACAGAAGCTGATATGCTTTCCCTTTACCCACATTTGTTTGGTACGTAAAATTTCAAGGACGAAATTTCAATAAGGAGTGTAGAGTTGTAACGCCCCAAAATCCATAGGACTACATATACGAATATTGTTTATTTTCATTGGGTCAAAATGACAATTTTAAATGTTATGCATTTGTTGATTTCATTGATTTCAGAAAATAAGATGCGTCGCGGCTGGTTCCAGCAGATGACTCCAAGAGCGATACATGAGCAGGTTTAAATTGATTGAAAATATCTTTAAGGAGGACAAATGATTTCTTTTGAAAAGGGTTTGATATTTTATAAATTAAAATGATGTGAAGGGAAATTTAAAAATTTGTACAACTTTGTTGAGGTGTGTCAACTTTGTAAACATAGCACCTTGCCACTAATCCCTTCCATATTTAAACATGTTTTGAAAGCAAGATCATTATCATTTGCAAAGAAAATCTTTAGTGTTCTTCCAAAATATTTTTTGGAGAAGCTCGTGTTGTTGCTCGAGGAGGAGATTTCTGCAGGAATTAGCTATCGTTGCAAAGCGTTGTTTAAGGCAAGTAAAAGCTGATCCTTTGTTACACCATTTAAAGCATGTATTGATTTTATTCATTTTATGGATCTGCTTGCCTGTATGTTTAAGATATGTTGAAGTTCATGTTTAAAATGATTTACGCATGAACGAAGGAAAGAAAGATTGGTTTAAAAATGATGTTTTTATGCTTCCAAGTTTTTTCAGAAAGTTACTGGTCTTTTTGAAATACTGAGGATTCGAGTTTGATCTGAGAATGTTTATGAATGTTCTTCCTTTCAGTGGTTTGTAATATCAGAATTGGACGCTATGTAATTGGATGTTGTTAGTCGAATCAGTATAAAGTCTGGTTTGATAGATAACAACTGATAGCGTAGCTGTCGTTTTGATGTTGCAACACCAAGTTTAAAGTCAGCATTTTTTTCGAGAATTTCTCACATCAGCTGTTGGTTATATTGTTCATCAGCTGTTGGTTTTACTGTTCATCAGCTGTTGGTTTTATTGTTCATCAGCTGTTGGTTTTATTGAGTCATCAGCTGTTGCATTGTTTCGTAATCAGCTGTTGCATTTGTTCGTAACCAGCTGTTGCTTTAATTTGTATTCTGCAGTTGGTTTGTTCAACACCTGAAAGCCTTTGTAGCAGTTGTGTTGACGTATGAGTTGACCAACTTAGTTGCGTTGACATCTGTTTGACCAAAACCAATTCGTTAACAGCTGAGTGACCAATTCTATTTCATAGTTACAGCTGTTCACTATTCAAACAATATCCCAAGTCACATCTGTTTCTTACGCTAACGACATCATTTCATTTAACACATCTGTTTCAATGTTAGCTTATATCCTTACAGCTGTTTTACGATAATCGTGAACAGTGATGACCTGTTTTGTTTCTCAGTACAGTTTCTTCTAGTTGCCACTGTTTCATTTCAGCGATGAGTTTCAGCAGTCGAATTCGATACTCAGTAAAGTTTTAAAAATGGGAAGCAAGTTTTAAAGAAAGTAACTCGATGATGTTTAAAGAAATTTCAAAGAAAGAAAGGATGTTAAAGGAACAAAAGTTATTTTAAGGTTTATGGCATAGATAACAGACGGTCACCAAGGAAAAGGGTGAGTAGTCGTCCAGATGTCGGCTGCCCTTTCATATGAGCTATATGCTAAGACTGATATCAGAAGTCATTTTGATCAAAGTGCAACACGGACCTAAGGAGAGCTTCTAAGCCATAAATCAAAAGCGTGTCATAGCTGATGTTGTATTGTATGTTAGGCATCTGTATTAGATCAATTACAACAGTTGTATATTCAAACAGAATTTCAGATGTTGTAACTCGCAATTGCAAAATTTATATCAGAATCTGTTTTCCGAAAATGTTTTTAGTAGTTAGCGCGCAAGTGAGTGTCTATCAACTTTTGTGAGTTCGTGTTTCATTCTTTTAAGTTATAAGAAATACAGCTTATAAAAAATTTTCTTTCAGCCCTTCTTTTTATTCAAAAATTTTTATTTACCCCAAATTCGTGATTCCCGTGGGGTCGGGCGTCACAGAAATAGTCGGAGCCAGGCGCCTAGTCGCCAGACAGGTATATTCTAAACATCATATGAATGTTTGAATTATTATACGAGGTGTATTGACCGTTCCCGGACTCCTAAATTTTTAATTCTTCCGCTGCGCCCCGGGAGAGGGATCCGGATCCGCCTTTGCACCAACATTAAGATCATCCATGCATGCATGATTTAATGTTATCTTATTACACATATATGCTTGCATGTGGTTTTATAGTATGTACCTTGCTATTTTAAAACAGAGCATGCTGAGCTTCTAGGCTCACTAGGTTTAAATGATATAGGTGAGACTGCTGATGAGTACATTCCTACTGGCGGTGAGGAACTCTGAGCGCCCGCTGCAGCTGTACCCTGTGGCCGCATTGATGTTTTATCTCTGTTATGATACTCTTTTCAGATACTTTACTCACCATGTTTTCAGTTTCCACGACTTTTTACTTAGTCTGGTTTTAAGGAGTATGGATGATTTATGTTTTAAGATATTTATTTTAATTACGATTTAAAGTAATGTTGAGAAATGTTTAAAGGGAACGAGCCATACTTTTAGTTTATTTATCCCTCATATGATTTGGAAAAAAAAATTAGAATCTGGTTCATTTCAACATTGGAGTTCAATTGAAGAAGAAACTCAAATTAGAATAAAAAATAACAGAGCTCTAAGCTGAAAAACTATATCTTGAAATTGGGTATAACTTTGAACAGAATAGAGTTATAACTTTGAATCAAAGCTAATGGAATGATGAATTAAATTTGAAATTATAGTATCAGTCCAGAGTGGACCTAAGCTGAATCTGCTCAGCTCGAAGTAGAAAACAGATCGCGAGCGTAAACTAGCTCAGAGTAGAAAATCATATCTAGGCTATTTGGTCAGCTCATATGAGGAGAAGTCAACGCAACTTAAATGAGCATACTGGATTACGATGGTCAAATAAAGTCAACTCAGATTGGACAATGAAATCTGATCATGAGTTCAGAACAGCTCAAGGAAAGAAGCATACCGCGACTTAAAATCAGCTCAGGAAAAATAAGTATATCGCGAACTTAGCTCAATAATGATTAACATCTTAGAATATTTATGTAACACCCCAGATTTAATGACTGCCTCCACTATACCAACACTAGGCTTTCCAGCATGTTTTTATCCTCACTCGCACGCACCCTGAGAAATTTCCCAGGGGGTCACCCATCCCAAAATTGTCCCAACTCAAGCACACTTAACTTTGGGGTTCTTAAGGGATGAGCTCCCGAAAAGAAGATGCACCTTGTTGATATGAGTAGTACCAATTAAATATGATAAGCCTTCCTCAATTAACTTCAATTACCTCTATAACTTCCCATTCTCGCAATCCCTCTCATTACAGTGTGGGATCGGTTCATTCATGTGCCCCTTCGCTTCTAGAAGCCGCTGATTGTCCGTGCAAGATGTCGGCTGCCCTTTCATATGAGCTATATGCTAAGACTGATATCAGAAGTCATTTTGATCAAAGTGCAACACGGACCTAAGGAGAGCTTCTAAGCCATAAATCAAAAGAAAATGATATTGATGATGAGATCTGGGCTATTATCCCCTATCTTTAAGTTTATGAAAGAAAGAAATGTTTACGAATGAATGATATGTTCATTAATGTTCCTTTAACTCAAGTTATGTATGTTTCAGATGTCTGCTGCGTTAAATGAATTCGTTATTACTCAGATTTTACTTGCTGAGCCCCTATGCTCATTAGCTTTTAAAATGGAGCAGGCATGACAGCTGAGGAGCGAATAGGAGGTGAAAACTGATAGCAGCTGCTGGATGTTGTGTTTATCAATGACCAGCGTTTTCCGTGTCATAGCTGATGTTGTATTGTATGTTAGGCATCTGTATTAGATCAATTACAACAGTTGTATATTCAAACAGAATTTCAGATGTTGTAACTCGCAATTGCAAAATTTATATCAGAATCTGTTTTCCGAAAATGTTTTTAGTAGTTAGCGCGCAAGTGAGTGTCTATCAACTTTTGTGAGTTCGTGTTTCATTCTTTTAAGTTATAAGAAATACAGCTTATAAAAAATTTTCTTTCAGCCCTTCTTTTTATTCAAAAATTTTTATTTACCCCAAATTCGTGATTCCCGTGGGGTCGGGCGTCACAGAAATAGTCGGAGCCAGGCGCCTAGTCGCCAGACAGGTATATTCTAAACATCATATGAATGTTTGAATTATTATACGAGGTGTATTGACCGTTCCCGGACTCCTAAATTTTTAATTCTTCCGCTGCGCCCCGGGAGAGGGATCCGGATCCGCCTTTGCACCAACATTAAGATCATCCATGCATGCATGATTTAATGTTATCTTATTACACATATATGCTTGCATGTGGTTTTATAGTATGTACCTTGCTATTTTAAAACAGAGCATGCTGAGCTTCTAGGCTCACTAGGTTTAAATGATATAGGTGAGACTGCTGATGAGTACATTCCTACTGGCGGTGAGGAACTCTGAGCGCCCGCTGCAGCTGTACCCTGTGGCCGCATTGATGTTTTATCTCTGTTATGATACTCTTTTCAGATACTTTACTCACCATGTTTTCAGTTTCCACGACTTTTTACTTAGTCTGGTTTTAAGGAGTATGGATGATTTATGTTTTAAGATATTTATTTTAATTACGATTTAAAGTAATGTTGAGAAATGTTTAAAGGGAACGAGCCATACTTTTAGTTTATTTATCCCTCATATGATTTGAAAAAAAAAATTAGAATCTGGTTCATTTCAACATTGGAGTTCAATTGAAGAAGAAACTCAAATTAGAATAAAAAATAACAGAGCTCTAAGCTGAAAAACTATATCTTGAAATTGGGTATAACTTTGAACAGAATAGAGTTATAACTTTGAATCAAAGCTAATGGAATGATGAATTAAATTTGAAATTATAGTATCAGTCCAGAGTGGACCTAAGCTGAATCTGCTCAGCTCGAAGTAGAAAACAGATCGCGAGCGTAAACTAGCTCAGAGTAGAAAATCATATCTAGGCTATTTGGTCAGCTCATATGAGGAGAAGTCAACGCAACTTAAATGAGCATACTGGATTACGATGGTCAAATAAAGTCAACTCAGATTGGACAATGAAATCTGATCATGAGTTCAGAACAGCTCAAGGAAAGAAGCATACCGCGACTTAAAATCAGCTCAGGAAAAATAAGTATATCGCGAACTTAGCTCAATAATGATTAACATCTTAGAATATTTATGTAACACCCCAGATTTAATGACTGCCTCCACTATACCAACACTAGGCTTTCCAGCATGTTTTTATCCTCACTCGCACGCACCCTGAGAAATTTCCCAGGGGGTCACCCATCCCAAAATTGTCCCAAGATAAGCCTTCCTCAATTAACTTCAATTACCTCTATAACTTCCCATTCTCGCAATCCCTCTCATTACAGTGTGGGATCGGTTCATTCATGTGCCCCTTCGCTTCTAGAAGCCGCTGATTGTCCGTGCAACCTCTTGGTACCGGTGATCACTCCCCGCTCTCTTCTGATCCCAGACCTCACATGCCCACCAGCTTCCGCTTGGTTCGTCCTCGAACCACACCGTACTAAGAGAGGTTGGCTTTGATACCAACTGTAACACACCAGATTTAACGACTGCCCCAACTGTACCAACACTGGTCTTTCCGGCATGTTTTTGTCCTCACTCGCACGCACCCTGAGAAACTTCCCAGGGGGTCACCCATCCCAAAATTGTCCCAAGTCAAGCACGCTTAACTTTGGAGTTCTTAAGGGATGAGCTCCCGAAAAGAAGATGCACCTTGTTGGTATGATTAATACCAATTAAATTTGATAAGCATTCCTCAACTAACCTCAATTACATCTATAACTTCCCATTCTCGTAATTCCTCTCATTACGGTGTGGGATCGGTTTATTCATGTGCCCCTTCGCCTCTAGAAGCCTGCCAGGAGCTGCTCATTGTCCGTGCAACCTCTTGGCATCGGCGATCACTCCCCGCCCTCTTTTGAGGCCCGGACCTCACAATTTCCTTAGTCTGAAGCAAACAGAAATATCTAAGGAAACATTTCAGAAACAAAAACACGTAAGCTGCTTGTAAGCTGTTTGCAGAACATCCCAGAAAATTGAAGAAACTGAATCGAACATCGTAAAACATATTCAAATAAACTTTTCTGAATCAAAACTCCAGAAAACCAAAATCATCATAAACTCAACTCTGTGTTTGAAAAACTTTAGAAAACATTTCTCAAACCTTTAAAAATCATACAAACATGCAAGAGGAATCAATATATGCTTTCAAAAATGTAGCAAGAAACTTGTCTTGAATGCTGAATATCGTTAACATAAATCCTTCTGATGTTTAACCACTTACAAACACGTTCAAAATCACTTTGAAAGAGTTTTGAAGCTCTGGTCGGTAGATATATTTTTGCCATAGTACTCACCGCTTTAAAAATTGGAAACTTTTGGAAGAAGTTTAGTTATGATGGTGAACATACTTGGTGCGTGTATTTGTATGCATGATAGGATCAATATGGCACGAAAACAGGCCTAGGAGTTCAGACGGGGGGGGGATTGAATGAACTCCTTGGTATTTTTAAATTTTCGAAACCGTTTAAAACTATTTTTACAAGCACTGCTTAACTTAAGTCCGAGTTACCAGACTTAAGATATCTCAATTTAATGGCTGATCTTTTGGCTAACAAAAATGTGCGGAATAAAGCCAATAAATCAGTGAACTGTATAAACCACTAAATAAATGCGTAATGTAAAAGTTAAGGGACAGAGTTTGTTTGTGAAAGTTCGGATATAAATATCCTACGTCTCCCCTTCTTCCTTTTCAGGAAGGTTCCACTAGAAGCTTTGATAGTTACATGCCTTCTGCAAACATCCAATCACCGAGCCTCGCTCCAGGTGAACTCCTAGCAACACCAAATACAAAGTGCAGATGCAGCTGCTGAAAATAGGTAACGTAAAGATGTTTTTCGAACTGCTTCACAAAGCCAGTTCGTTACAGACTCAATAAGATATGACAGTGAAATACAAATCTATGAGACTGTAAATTCTCTGGTGTTACATGCCTTCTGCAAACATCCAATCACCGAGCCTCGCTCCAGGTGAACTCCTAGCAACACCAAATACAAAGTGCAGATGCAGCTGCTGAAAATAGGTAACGTAAAGATGTTTTTCGAACTGCTTCACAAAGCCAGTTCGTTACAGACTCAATAAGATATGACAGTGAAATACAAATCTATGAGACTGTAAATTCTCTGGTTTCTAAACAACGAAACACGATTCAAAAGATTGAACCAGAGAATGACTCTAAGGTAAATCTGTGAATGCTTGATTGAAAGTTCTTCGAGTTGTGAGATTTTTGAGAATAGCTTCAAATTGCAATGCGCTCGTAAAATTGGCAGAGTGATGGTAAGTAACAATAGCGAAGAGAGTCTTCTTCAATTCAAACTTCTGCTATTTATACTCTTCGCTCAACGGTCATTTGATTTGGCTAAGGAAATAAAATCCCTTTTGAAATTCTGATAATCTGTAACCGTATATCCTGCTCCACCAAATGGTAAATTGCACATCGTCAGAAACAAATTGTCGTTTTCCATATTTGTGCAATCACCGTATAACGTCCTCTGTAAGTTGTACTATTTACCCAAAATAGTATCGATCTTGTCACCTATTTTCCAGGAAATTGTACGATTCTGTTATGGCCATCGATCTTTTCCAATTTGAGTATTTGATCGAATTCGAATCAATTAATTGTTTGTGCCTGAATACTTTCTATTGATCAGTTCATTCTTTCTTGAAAAAGATAGATTAGATCATTGCTGGTCGAATATATAGCTCACATTTGAATGCATAGAAATCTGAATACTTGTGAAATCTGATCGGTTAACGAAATCTGATCGCTTATCGAAATCTGATAACTTAACGAAATCTGATAGCTTAACTAAATCTGTTAACTTAACAAAATCTGATCCAGTAAACTAAACTGTTCCAAAAACACAAATCTGAATACCCCGAATCTCAACATCTGATCTGTTCTCAAATATCAAGATCTGAAAATATATCAACTGATAATTCTCATACTACAATACTGAGGTCTGAATAGATATTGTTCACAACTAAAATACTCGAAACTGAGATCTGTACCATAACCTGTTATACAAGTCTGAAAGCCCTATGCTTCAATAAGATCTTCCACTGTAGCTCACTTCTGACTAACTGTTCATGAAGGGTCAACTCAGATGTCAACGCTGTCGTCACAACTTCCGAACATCAACACAGAGATGACGTCATGACTTCTGAGAGTTTCAACAACATCTGAATTGTGCGAAACTGCTGACTATCCAGATATTACTTATGAATTTAGCACTTGCCATTTTTGTTATCACCAAAACTAATAAATTTTCTTTAAGAATTTCCCCCTTTTTGGTGATGACAAAACCTTGCAGCCTTATGACTTATAAAATATGTAGGCAAGATAACTTAAAGTCATGCTGAAAAATATAACTTTCATTACTGAACACTGTACAAAAGATTTGTACAACAAAAGCTGAAAGAACTAAAATATACTACTGATTCTTCCCAAACAACCACCAGTCAGCGCTCTTTTTATACCCTCCACCAGCACTACTGCTACCAGATCCCTTGTGCATTGAAGAGCTCCTTCTTTCATCTCTTCGGCCACTTGCACTAGCACCACCTCCACCACCTCCTTTGTTAACATTACCCCCACTGGGTCTATTTTGATCATCAGGCGACGGTTGAGGTCAGCGGCTGCTACTTCCTTCCCCATTTTTGTCATTACCATGATTAATAAAGGCAACGAGTTCACCCAATTGAGAGGAAAGGTTATTATAATTTTCCTGTGCTTGTGCACGGAAATCCAGTTGTTCGCCTCGAAGAGTAGCAATCCTTTCATCCATGTCTGTTATGATGGCCTTTTGCTCTTTTGCCTCTTTGCGAGCATCTGCTTGTTCAATTGATATCAAGGTAGTTTGAGTACGAACAGCTTTTAGACCAAGGGAAAGGGCAGTTGTGTCATTTTGACCTTCCTGTCGGATGCTTGTGAGCAAACGATGAAAAGATTGATTCTGCTGATAGAAGGCTTCAAGAATGGTTGACTCCACTTGTTTGATTTTATCAAGAACTTCGCTATGAGAGTTAGCCAATCTCCTAGATTCTTTTAATTGAAGAGAGATAATTCGAGACATAGTAGTCCGTAGATCAGTAAAGGAATCTGTAACAGCAGGGGGTAGAGAAAACTGATCAACAGTAGGGGTAGATACACCAGCAGTTGTAGTAGGTGAATGTTCAGTAACCACATTTTGGATATCATCAGATTTCGTGGCCACAGGTTCTGCCACAATTGTTTTCCTCGCTAAATCTCTACAGAGTCAGACTCGACTAAGTCAGATTCCATCTGGTCAGTTGCTGCAATAACTTCTTCAATAATCGTGTCGACATCATCAACAGACGTTGGCTCCTTCTGCTCAACCACAACAGCTTCCAAGACAAACTCCTTTTCAACAATTTCCTCATCAGATTCTGGTGTCAATTTTAGCTTCCTTTTTGGTGCTTTTCTTTTTGGCGGGGAAGGTTGGGTAGCACTCCTAGCAGACATAGGATCAACAGATTGAATGGGCATAACGTCTAATGCTACTAAGACAATAGCCAAATCCTGATCTTTGGGAACTGTCTTCCCAGATGCTGTTTTCTTCTTCTTAGCAACTTTGGACTCAGTGACAACAGATGGTCTCTTCTTTGACACAGCTTTCTCCTCAATCTCTTGAACAAGGGCAACATCTGCTTTCTTATCAACAGTTGTAGAAGAGTTCTTCTTAGAGACAGTTCTCCTCTTAAGAACTGCGACTTTGGCCACTTCGGGCTCCTCAATATCTCCACGAGAGTCAATAGTTTTGTTCGTGGCAGCGTAGGTGTGTACAATTTTCTCAGAAAGAATTTTCAAGGGAGGGAAGATTGTGGCGTCGCCCAAAGTAACTGCAGGGTCTCCCTTAAGAAGAACACAAATTTGAGCCGCAAACCCCTTGGCTCTTTTTGTGGTTCTATCCACCATTTCTTTCAAAATCTCAAACAGTATTGTGCTCCAGTTGATTTTCACACCGTAATGAATAGCAGTCATCATTAAGAATCTTTCATGGGTAACTGAATCAAATGAACCAGCTTTCACAAAAATTGCTTTTGCTAAAATATCATTCAACAAACGAAACTCCCATTTCAGTAGTCTTTTCTTGCATGAAAACTGAACTGGCGTACATGATCTAGAGAACAGAGTCCTTGCCTTCAAAACCAGATCGTTCGGTACCTCTGATAAATCAATCAACCCATCAGTAGGGAGATTGAACACCTCGGCAAACCTACTTGGAGAAATAGCAACATATTTCCCATAGATGGCGCAGGTAATATCCTCATCTTGGATAAGCCCAGTGGCCTCTAGGGCTCGAAACATATTTACCATACCGTCGTTGTCCTGGATACTCAAAACAGAGTCGAAATTGATTTGCAGAGCGTTAGAAATGTATGAAGATGCCATTGCTAATAGAGTAACAATCGAGAGAGAATCCTGAAATAAGAATAATCTACGAACAAAACACACAGAGAGCAAAAGCGCAAGAGTTCTAGAGAGTAATTTTGCAAAGTAAGTGAAAATGAGAAAGGAAACGCCGTAAATAACCATGGAATGTTAAACGGTGAGAGAATGTGGTTGTGACGTTTCGTATGACGACAACACGTGTCAATCATCCAATGGCGCGTACAATATTTTGAAATGATTTTAGAAAAGATTTTAAAATATTTTAATCGTACAATGAAAATTTAAAAAGATTTCAAATATTGACCACTAGGGTAAAATGGTAAATAGATAACTGGCACCATAATTTAATTGCGTCACTACCCAAGATCTGTTTAATGTATCAGCAGAGGATTTGAGAGATCTGATCTTGGATAAGTATCAACTGTATATATGTGAAATCTGAGTGAATCCGGATCTCACATATTCAGTTGACTCAATACTTATTAATTCAGATCTCTCATTCCCCCGAAAGCTGAAATTGCCCAAGTCTGATATTTTATCAAATCTGAATTCCACGATCGTTCCCCCTGAACAGTAGACCAGATTTGACAAAACCAGAAGCTGTTCAACCTGAAAAATGTTAGCACAGAGACAATTAAGGCAATTCTAAGAGACCCAATAGATTTCTAAAATAAGAAAACTTAGCGTCAGGTAGGGGCTTTGTGAAGATGTCAGCAAATTGTTGTTCAGTCGACACATACTCCAGCTTGACATCCTTTTTGAGCACGTGATCTCTTATTAAATGGTGCCTGATGTCTATATTCTTTGTTATTGAATGCAGCACAGGGTTTTGAGTGATAGCAATAGCGCTGTTATTGTCACAAGAATAGGCGCTTCAGAAGCATCAATGCCGTAGTCCTTAAGCTGGTGTTGTATCCATAAGATCTGAGCACAACAGCTTCCTGCCGCTAAGTACTCTGCTTCAGCTGTGGACGTTGCAATAGATGTCTGCTTCTTACTAAACCAAGAAATCAAGCGATCTCTCAAAAATTGACAAGTCCCACTGGTGCTTTTACGATCAACTCTACATCGTGCATAGTCTGCATCACTATAACCTATTAGTTGAAAGCCTGAGTCTTTGGGATACCAAAGACCCACATTGGAGGTTCCTTTAAAATATTTTAAGATCCTTTTCACAGCAATATAATGCGATTGTTTAGGCTCTGCTTGAAATATAGCGCACATACAGACAGCAAACATGATGTCTGGTCTGCTAGCAGTTAAGTACAACAAGGAGCCAATAATACCGCGATAAAGAGAAACCTCAATAGCAGTACCAGCTTCGTCTTTATCCAGTTTAATTGATGAGCTCATTTGAGTTGCTGCTGCTGAACAGTTGTCCATGCCAAATTTCTTCAGCAGTTATTTCGTGTATTTAGCCTGGTTAATGAATATACCATTCTCCAGCTGTCGTACTTGTAAGCCCAGAAATAATGTCAGCTCCCCCATCATGATCATCTCAAATTTATCTTGCATAAGTTTCGAAAACTTCTGGCACAATTTGGGGTTAGTTGACCCAAAATAATATCATCAACATATATTTGTACCAGTAAGACATGATCAGCTTTAACAAATTTAAACAGAGTCTTATCAACTGTGCCTATCGTGAAATCATGCTCAATAAGAAATTTAGATAGTGTATCATACCAAGCTCTGGGTGCTTGCTTCAAACCATAAAGAGCTTTATCCAGTTTGTAAACAAAATCTGGATGTGTATGATTTACGAAGCCAGGAGGTTGTGCAACATACACTTCCTCTGTTACGACGCCATTAAGAAAGGCACTATTAACATCCATCTGAAAGACTTTAAAATATTTGTATGCAGCATAAGCTAAAAACATGCGAATGGCTTCTAAGCGAGCTACTGGTGCAAAAGTCTCATCAAAATCTATTCCTTCCATTTGCCTAAATCCTTGTGCTACCAGCCTAGCTTTGTTTCTAGTAACTACGTCATCTTCATTCAGTTTATTTCTAAAGACTCATCGAGTTCCTATGACTGAATGATTAGAAGGTCTAGGTACAAGTTTCCGTACGTTATTACGCTTAAATTGATTTAATTCTTCCTGCATTGCATCTATCCAGCTTGGGTCTGCTAAGGCTTCATCTATTTGTTTAGGTTCTATAAGCGAGATGAAAGCTGAATCAAAAAGATCATGCGATAGCTGGCCTCGTGTGCGAACAGTAGATTCGAATTTACCTATGACTTGCTCGGGTGGATGATTTTTGTTCCACCGGAGATCAAGTCCAATTGGATTTGCTCCTTGTTCTGCTTGAATATTCTGCTGGATAGTCACATCTGAATTTTCTGACACCAATTTATAGTTTGCATTGCCTGCTTGTGTGTCAGAAGCTGGTCTAGATACCAATGGATATGAATTACTCACAACTGGTGCTTCAGATGTTGGTCTTTGTGTAGAAAGATCTGTTTGTGCAACATCTGCTTGAGCACCATCAGTTTGAGCAGTATCTTGAGCGTTGGTAATTTGAGTTCCAGCAGCAGGCGCACTAGGCGAGATCTGATCCTGCGTTGAGTCAACGTTAGTCAAATCGATGACTACTGGATTTTGGTTACCTGTCAGATCTTGTTGTGCATTGTTAAGAGATGTGTCCTGTGCTGGTTCCATCTCTGCTGAATGTCTTTGTGGTGCCACATCATCATCTGAGTAATCCATGCTGGATGATTCTAGACGTGTACACAGATCATTGAGACTTATAGCTGAGTTGGATCTAAAACTAGTCTCATCAAAGACAACGTGTGCTGACTCTTCAACAGTTAGACTTCTATTGTTGAATACTCGATAAGCTTTGCTCACTGCTGAATAGCCTAGAAAGATCCCTGCATCAGATTTTGCATCAAAAGCTGTTAGGTGCTTCTTGACATTATTATGAATGAAACATCTACACCCAAACACCCTGAAATATGAAATATCAGGTTTCTTGCCACTCCAGATCTCATATGGGGTTTTACCGTGCAACTTGTTAATCATAGATCTGTTCTGAGTGTAGCAAGCAGTGTTAACTGCTTCTGCTCAGAATTTTTGCGAAATACCAGAATAAGCAATCATAGATCTAGCAGCCTCTTTTAAAGTACGATTTCTCCTCTCAGCAAGCCCGTTCTGCTGAGGAGTTCTAGCTGCTGAGAGCTCATGCTTTATCCCAATGTCTTCTAGATAAGAAGTTTATTTATGATTTAAAAATTCAGTACCACGGTCACTTCTTATCCTGTTGACTGTACAAGATCTGTCATTTTGCAAGCGTTTTAAAAGACGTATCAGCTGGTCAGCGGTATCAGATTTCGCTTTTAAAAACAACACCCAAGTAAATTTTGTAAAATCATCAATAACAACTAGGGTGTAGTTCGTTCCCCCTAAGCTAGTTACGGGTATATGACCAAAAAGATCCATATGTAAAAGCTCTAAGCTACGGGAAGAACGTTTATCGCCTTTCTTTTTAAAAGTAGATTTGATTTGTTTTCCAAGCTGACATGCGGCACAGATCTTGTCCTTTGAGAAATTTATTTTGGGCAGACCAGAAACCATTTCATGCTGGCTCAGATGAGCAAGAGTTTTAAAGTTTAGATGGTTCATTCGCTGATGCCACAACCAGCTTTTGGAAGAGTTGGCTGTAAGACATAGCTGTTCAGACCTCAACTGCTCTGACCAATCGATAATGTAGGTATTCCCCGATATTTTGCCTACCAATACAGTCAGACCACTTGAGTTCTGAACTGTGCACGTGTGTTGTTGAAAGTTAACTATGTAGCCTTTGTCACATAGCTGACTGATACTAATTAAATTGTAACGAAGGTTATCAACAACGAAAATATCTGAAATAAAAATGTTACCATGGGTAACTTACCATTACCCACAGTGTTACCGTGAGCGTTATCGCCAAAGACTATTTTTGCTCCTTTGTGTGGAACGACATCTGTCAGCAGCTTTTGGTTCCCTGTCATGTTTCTCGCACAGCCGCTGTCCAGGTACCACAAGTTTGATACATCAGCTGGTTCGTACCTGTACTCCTGCAATCATAAAACCAGCTTTTGGGTACCCAATTTTACTTGGGTCCTGATCAGATTACCCCTTTCGGGACCCATACTCGAATTACCTTAACAGTTTTTCCAGTACTAGAGTCCGTGAGGGTTTGTGCATAATTACAGTGAGATCTGTTGAGTTTTGATTTCATACTTTGACCACTTAGATCTCTTCTCTGCTGAACCTTTTTCCAACCAGATTTTACCTTCGTTGAACAACGCCATGACTGGTTAGAAACAAATGACTTTCGACCAGCTTTTGCTTTGTCTTTGTCTAGTTTGTTCTTTAGCCAGCTTGGCTTGGAGTTCTCAGGTTTGGAATAGCTGATACCAGCTTTTCCTTTCTGATTCAGCTTTGAAGAGTTCTAGTCATCATACTTCATCGACTCACATCAGTCATATATCACGTTGGCTTTGACAAAGCTCATCTTGTTGAACTTGTCATATACCGGCTGTGACTGAGTACTTGTTTCTCCTTCGCTGTTTTCACTACTATTGAAGCCCAAACCAGTTCTATCATTTGCTGGCTTTTGGATTTCTTGCAGCTTATGGAGAGAACGAGAAGACTGGTTCCAGGAGCTCATTACTTCATTTAATCTTTCAATTTCAGCTTTGAGCTCACTAGACTCTTCTCTCAATAATTCATTCTCAGCTGTCAGCTTACTCAGCTCGATTTTCAAACTGTCAGCTTCACCAAGTTCAACAGCACTTGGTTCAGCTGAACTATTTTCAAATCACTGTTTTCTGCCTTAAATTCCTCGAATGATTGAGAAAGCTTCCTGCACTCTTTGACCATGTCATTTAGTGCACTGACAAGGTCTTCTCGTGTAAATTCAGCATTAGAGAAGTCAAATACCTCGTCATCTGATGTTTGGTCAGCCATGAGATAGTGAACCTCCTCCTGTTCACTATCGCTTGATGAGGAGCTGCTGGAAGAGGACTCTGAATCGGTGTCTGCCCAGCTTTTGGTGCTTTCCTCAGCCACCGGTACTTTGCGATCATGCTTGCGGCTGGTCCTCTTATCACCTCTCGTCCTCATCTGTCTGTCCTTGGATCTCTCCTTGGATCTATCGATAGCTCTTTCATCAGTTTTGTCATATCGCTTGTATCGATCCTCCTTCTTCATGCTTGCGGCTGGTCCTCTTATCACCTCTCGTCCTCATCTGTCTGTCCTTGGATCTCTCCTTGGATCTATCGATAGCTCTTTCATCAGTTTTGTCATATCGCTTGTATCGATCCTCCTTCTTCTCATATCTTCTGTATCTATCATCTTTCTTGGGCCTGTTGCACTCAGCTGCAAAATTCCCTGGACGTTCACAGTTAAAACATTTCATATCAGATACAGCTTTATCATTTTTATGATTATTGTAAGGAGCAGAAGGGTTATAGGATCTTCTCAAGTATTTCCCAAACTTCTTAACGAAGAGGGACATGACGTTGTCACTGAGTTGATCAGCCGTCTTGCTAGTGCTTGGAGAGCACTGTTCAGTAGTTGTAGCAGCTAGTGCTTTTGTCGGTTGGGATGTTGATGGAGCAGCTTCAGCTCTTGTTTCCAACTCGAACTCATAAGCTTTAAGATTTGCGAAGAGGTCGTGAAGTTCCAGCTTGTTCAAATCTTTGGACTCCCTCATCGCCATTGTCTTTACGTCCCACTCCCTGGGCAACGCTCTCATGACCTTCAATGCCAGCTCACGATTACCGTACTCTTTTCCAAGACTGGTCAGCTCTATTACCACAGCGCTGAACCTTTCATCAAACTCAGTGATCGTCTCTCCATCCTTCATCTTGATGGATTCATACTTCTGCTGAGCGACTGTCAGCTTGTTCTCTTTTGTCTCGTCGCTTCCTTCACATATTTGGGTCAGCCTTTCCCAAATATCTTTGGCTGTGGCGCAGGTTTTGATTTTGCTGAACATGTTTTTGTCCTTGTCCAGCGTCTTGTAAAGGATATACCTGGCCACATTATCCAGGTTGGCTTTCTTCTTGTCCTCACTGGTGTACTCATGTCTGCTCTTTTCAAGGAACTGAGGCTCGCCATTTGATATAGCAAAAGCTAAATTCGGCTTCATTATTTTCAGCGGCCCTTCAGTGATAACCGCCCACATTTCATCATCTTGAGCGGCCAAATGCGCTTGCATGCGTATCTTCCAGTCATCGTAATCTTCCTTGGAAAACAGAGGAATTTTGTTGTGAGAAGTAGACATATTGAGATATAATAACGCACAAATAACAACTGTTCAATAACTGAGATGCGCAGGCTCTGATACCAATTGATAGGATCAATATGTCATGAAAACATGCCTATGAGTTCAGAAGGGGGGGGGGTTGAATGAACTCCTTGGTATTTTTAAATTTTCGAACTATTTAAAACTATTTGTACAAGCACTGCTTAACTTAAGTCCGAGTTACCAGACTTAAGATATCTCAATTTAATGGCTGATCTTTTGGCTAACAAAAATGTGCGGAATAAAGCCAATAAATCAGTGAACAGTATAAACCAGTAAATAAATGCGTAATGTAAAAGTTAAGGGACAGAGTTTGTTTGTGGAAGTTCGGATATAAATATCCTACGTCTCCCCTTCTTCCTTTTCAGGAAGGTTTCACTAGAAGGTAACGTAAAGATGTTTTTCGAACTGCTTCACAAAGCCAGTTTGTTACAGACTCAATAAGATATGACAGTGAAATAAAAATCTATGAGACTGTATATTCTCTGGTTTCTAAACAACGAAACACGATTTAAAAGATTGAACCAGAGAATGACTCTAAGGTAAATCTGTGAATGCTTGATTGAAAGTTCTTCGAGTTGTGAGCTTTTTGAGAATAGCTTCAAATTGCAATGCACTCGTAAAATTGGCAGAGTGACGGTAAGTAACAATAGCGAATAGAGTCTTCTTCAATTCAAACTTCTGCTATTTATACTCTTCGTTCAACGGTCATTTGATTTGGCTAAGGAAATAAAATCCCTTTTGAAATTCTGATAATTTGTAACCTTATATCCTGCTCCACCAAATGGTAAATTGCACATCGTCAGAAACAGATTGTTGTTGTCCATATTTGTGCAATCACCGTATAACGTCCTATGTAAGTTGTACTATTTACTCAAAATAGTACCGATCTTGTCACCTTAATTCCAGGCAATTGTACGATTCTGTTATGGCCATCGATCTTTTCCAATTTGAGTATTTGATCGAATTCGAATCAATTCATTGTTTGTGCCTGAATACTTTCTATTGATCAGTTCTTTGTTTCTTGAAAAAGATAGATTAGCTCATTGCTGGTTGAATATATAGCTCACATTTGAATGCATAGAAATCTGAATACTTGTGAAATCTGATCGCTTAACGAAATCTGATAGCTTAACGAAATCTGATAGCTTAACGAAATCTGATCCAGTAAACTAAACTGTTCCAAAAACACAAATCTGAATACCCCGAATCTCAACATCGGATCTGTTCTCAAATATCAAGATCTGAAAATATATCAACTGATAATTCTCATACTACAATACTGAGGTCTAAATAGATAATGTTCACAACTGAAATACTCGAAACTGAGATCTGTACCATAACCTGTTATACAAGTCTGAAAGCCCTATGCTCAATAAGATCTTCCATTGTAGCTCACTTCTGACTAACTGTTCATGAAGGGTCAACTCAGATGTCAACGCTGTCGTCACAACTTCCGAACATCAACACAGAGATGACGTCACGACTTCTGAGAGTTTCAACAACATCTGAATTGTGCGAAACTGCCGACTATCAAGATATTACTTATGAATTTAGCACTTGGCATTTTTGTTATCACCAAAACTAATAAATTTTTCTTTAACAATGCAAATGAAAAATCATGATCTCATTTTATCTTTAAAAGTATTTGCACCGACTGATTTAAAATATCTTGGACCTGCTTGTTAGTATTCGATCAGCCAACTCCTGCGAATCGGGTGTTCCTGGTCTAATATGAAATTCATCTCAGACGAAAGCTAAATCACTGAATTTAAGTTGAAGAAGGGTACTGAAATTAGCAAATGAAACCCTTAGAAAATTTAGTTTTTATTATTGTGTATTTACGGATTTCTGGACGGTACAACTCTACCCCCTTATAAAAATTTCGTCCTTGAAATTTGGTTACTTAACCAGATCTGGGTATTACTAAGCATTCTGTCTTGGATTCCTAGTTTGCCTCTTTTTCTGAATGAATTGCCCATGGAATCTTAATCATAGTGATACTTTATTTCCCAGCCTTTGGTTTTCTCTAAGAAAAATCGTCACTTGTTCTTTTTCATAAGCCAGATCGGGCGCAAGCTGTATCGGCTCGTACCATGGTATATGCGAAGGATTTGAAATATACTTCCTGAGAGCTTATCGTCTCTGGATTGCCCTTCTCTAATCCGATCTTTTAACGTAGACTGGATGATAAGCACAAATAACTTCGCAGCACACTCTTGCGTATTCACCTCCACTTCAAAACCATAAATTTCTTTAGCTAATGATCTATGAACTGGAAGTTGAGCTAGTCCTACTGCTTTTCTATTTGACGCATCTGCTACTACGTTATATTACCCGGGTGATAACTAAGGATGCAATCGCAGTCTTTCACCAGATCTAGCCATCTTCTTTGTCTCGTGGTGAACTCTTGCTGGGTGAAGAATACTTGAGGTAGTACCTCAAATTCGTTAATGCGAAGACCACTGCTGCCAGTTCTGAATCATAAGTAGCATAGTTCTTCTCGTGATCTTTCAGTTATCTAGAAACTTAGGCAATCCTCTTCTTATATTTCATTAAGAGAGCACCCAAACCTATCTTTGATGCATCCGTGAAATAGCACGAATCCCGCTTTCTAGATGGCAGTGTTAAACCAGGGGCTTCTATCAACACTTGATTTAATCTATCAAAACTGGATTGACACTCTGGGATAATCCATACTTCAAATTTTTATTGAGTAATGACGTTAAAGAAACAACTATCTTCGAAATTATTTTAATAAAACGTCGGTAATAACCCGCAAGTCCTAAGAAACTATGGATCTCTGTAATACTATTAGGTACAGGTCACTCTCGAACTGCTTCAACTTTTTATGGGTCTACTTCCAAACCGTTCTTAGAAATTATGTGACCAATAAATGCAACATTTTCAGTCTAAAATTTACACTTACTAAACTTAGCAAACAGTTTCTTAGTCCTCAAAATTTGTCATACACGTCTAAGATAATCTGAATGTTCTTCCATGTTCTTAGAGTAGATTAGGTTATCGTCTATAAACACTATTACGAGCTGATCTAGGAAAGGTTGGTAAACACTATTCATTAGATCCATAAATGCTAAAAGTGCATTCGTTAAACCAAAGGGCATCACTAAAAACTCGTAATATCTATCGCGTGTTCTGAAAGCTGTCTTGTAAATGTCTGCTTCTTTAATCTTTAGCTGGTAATATCCAGATCGAAGATCTATCTTGGAAAATACAGCTGCACCTTGTAATTCTCTTCGATCCTAGGGAGAATGTACTTATTCTTAATGTTTATCTTGCTCCACTCCCTATAGTCGATTTCATAAACGCATACTACTGTCTTTCTTCTTGACACACAACACTGGGACTCCCCATGGTGACGTGATAGGACGGATGAAAGACTTTGTGTAATGCCCCAAAATCCATAGGACCACATTTATGCATTTTATTGATCTCATGGGCCAAATTGGCAATTTTAAATGTTATGTATTTGCTGATTCATTGATTTCAGAACATAAGATGCGTTGCGGCTGATTCCAGCAGATGACTCCAAAGAGTGATGCACAAGCTGGTTTTAAATCGATTGAAAAATATTTTAAGGAGGACAAATGATTTCTTTTGAAAAAGGTTTGGTGTTTTACAAATTAAAATGATATGAAGGGAATTTTACTAAATTTTATAAGTGTGTCATGCTTGATTTTACAAGTAGCTTGCCACTAATCCCTTTCATATAAAAACCTGTTTTCAAAGTAAGATTTTTATCATTTGCAAAGAAAAAATCTTGAAGTGTTCTTCAAAAATATTTCCAGAAGAGTTCGTGCGTTACTTAAAGAGAAGATTTCTACAGGAATTGGTTGCCGTCGCAAAGCTTTGTTTAAGGCAAGTAAAAGCTAATCCTTTGCTACACCATTTGAAGCATATATTGATGTTTTTATGGATCTGCTTGCCTGTATGTTTAAAATGATTTTACACATGTTCAAAGGAAAGAATATGGGTTCGAAAATGATGTTTTGATGTTTATGATGCTTCCAAAATGTTTTCCAGAAAGTTTATGACATTTTAGAGTGCTGAGAATTCGAGTTTATTCCCAGAATGTTTATGAATGTTCTTCAATTTAGTAGTTGTAATATCAGAATTTGATAACGGCGTAATCGGTAGTTGCTAGTCGAATCATTATGAAGTTTGGTTTGATAGGCAACGGCTGATAGCATAGTTGTTGTTTTGATGTTACATATACCCAGTTTTATTCTAGCAGTTGAATTTTCTTGTTAAAATCCAGCAGCTGCGTTGTTTTCGTAAATTCAGCAGATGCACTGTTCACCAGCAGGTGCATGTTTGTTATTAAAAATCCAGTAGATGCACTGTTCATCAGCAGATGCATTTTATTGTCAAATTTCAGCAGTTGCAATATTTGTTTCTAAAGTACTGTTCATTGCGACTTGTTATTCATTGCAGCTGGTATTAGTCTTGCGACTGGTACTGTTCATTGCGTCTAGTTTTATAAATGTTAGCGTTTTTCTTGCGACTGGTTGTTTAACCTTTTTACTTACGACTGGTTGATGCACTAAGGACGTCGTTCCCTTAAGTTACAAAATATCAGCAGATAGTCTTACGTCATCATATCTGTCACTTACTTCAACGACATCGTTTCATTTAATACGTTGTTTTAGTAAAATATCTTGCAGCTGGTTTCTTTTAGCGATATTTGCGAACAGTAGAAATCTGTTTTGTTTCATAAGTACTGTTCCATTTTCTTACGACTGATTCCTATTCTTTGCAACTGGTTTCTCTTGCGACTGGTCTCATTTCAATGTTATGTTTCCTAAAGTCGAATTCGATACTCAGTAAAGTTTTAAAAATGGGAAGCGAGAGTTTTAAATGATGGAACCCGATGATGTTTAAGAAATTTCAAAGAAAGAAAGGATGTTAATGGAACAAAGTTTATTTTAAGATTATGGCATAGATAGTTGACGGTCACCAAGGAGAAGGGTGAGCAGTTGTCTAGATGTCGACTGCCCTTTCATATGAGCTATATGCTAAAACTGATATCGGAAGTCATTTTGATCAAAGTGCAACACGGACCATGAGGAGCTTATATGCCATAAATCTAAAGAAAAGATATTGATGATGAGATCTGGGATATTATCCCCTGTCTCCAAGTTTATGAAATGTTTACGAAAGAAAATGATGATGATCATTAATGTTCCTTTAACTTATGTATTGATCAGATGTCCACATGCGTATTTGAACTTGTTATTATTCAGGTTTTACTTGCTGAGCCCCTAGGCTCACTAGCTTTTAAAATGGTGCAGGTGCGACAGCTGGAGAACGAACAGAAGGTGAAATTTGAAATCAGCTGCTGGGTGGTGTGTGTTTGTCCAAGGCCTGCGTTTTTCGTGTCATAGTTGTTACTGTTTTGATTAATAAGTACTGTATTAAATTAGTTGCAACGGTTGTATATTTATATAGAATAGCAGCTGTTGTAAATCGCAATTGCAATTATCAATGAAAATTGTTTTCCGCAAATGTCTTCAGTAGTTGGCGCGCAAATAAGTATCTGCTAGTCTTTGAGTTGTCTTGTGTTTCGATTTCTTTTAAGTTATAAGATATACAGCTTATAACAAATTATCTGTTAGCCTTCTTTTTTTCGAAAACTCCCCAATTCGTGATTCCCGTGGGTTCGGGTGTCACAACATGGTATCAGAGCAACGTTCCTGAGATAAACACACGCACTATCAGCTGGATCAAAGTTCATCGTCTGTTCTTCTAAGTTGTGAGTTTATTTTCAGAGCATTGTCTTTAAATTATTTAGCATATTCTGATATATGTATGTGGTGGATTACGGGCTATAGAATATAGAATGACAGGAAGAGGACGAGGAAGAACTAGAAGTCCCGCACGAACTGTTTAGGAGTTTAGAACTTAAACTTCAAGGACATAAGATTACTGCTGATTTGATTGTGTTACCAATGCCAGAATTTGATATAATTTTGGGAATAGATTGGCTAACTAAGTATGGGGTAGTAATTGACTTTAAACTACTAACAGTAGCTGTCAACCAACCAGGAAAGAGTCATTCCAGTTTTTGGCCAAACATGTTAGTAAAGTTCCTTCAATTTTATCATCCTTAGTAGCAGCTGATAGACCCCAACTGCCAGACGTGGAGATAGTAAATGAGTTTCCTGAGATTTTCCAGAAGATATACAGGGATTACCACCAGACAGAGAGTTGGAATTTTTGATTGATCTAATTCCAGGAGCTGCTCCAGTATCTAGACCACCCTATAGATTAGCTCCATCAGAAATGAAAGAATTGAAAGAACAAATACAAGATCTGTTGGGAAAAGGGTTTATTAGACCAAGTACTTCCCCCTGTGGAGCCCCTGTTTTATTCGTTAAGAAAAAGGATGGAAGTATGAGGTTATGTATAAATTATCGAGAGCTGAATAAATTGACAATTAAGAATAAGTATCCATTACCCAGGATAGAAGATCTATTCGACCAGTTGAGAGGGTCAGTAGTATTTTCTAAGATCTACTTGAGGTCTGGATACCACCAACTGAAAATTAAGGCATCTGATGTTTATAAAACAGCATTTAGAACTAGGTATGGCCATTATGATTTCCTAGTTATGCCCTTTGGACTTACGAATTCTCCATCAGCTTTTATGGATTTAATGAATAGGTCTTTCAACCATTTTTGGACCAGTTTGTAGTTGTATTTATTGATGATATCTTAGTGTATTCTAAGACCAGACGTAAGCATGTCCAACATTTAAGAATCGTTCTCCAGATTTTGAGAGATAAGCAGTTGTTTGCTAAATTTAGCAAATGTGACTTCTGGATGGAGAAATTATCATTCTTAGGCCATATAATTTCTAAGGATGGAATAGAAGTTGACCCAGACAAGGTAGAAGCTGTTCGCGACTGGCCAGCACCAAAGAATTTTGCAGAGATAAGGCGTTTCTTGGGTTTAGCTGGATATTATAGACGATTTATCCAAGGATTCTCTAAGATTGCTGTTCCCCTGACTATGTTAACTAGAAAGCAGGTGAAATATAACTGGACAGTTGATTGTCAAAACAGTTTTGACAAACTGAAGCAAGCATTGATTGAAGCACCTGTATTGACAATGCCGACTGATGAAGGAAAATTTGTAATTTATACCGATGCATCAAAGTTGGGACTAGGAGCTGTGTTGATGCAGGATCATAAAGTCATATCATATGCATCTAGACAACTGAAGGATCATGAGAAAAATTACCCAACGCATGACTTAGAACTGGCAGCTGTTGTCTTTGCCCTTAAAATATGGAGGCATTACCTATATGGGGAGAAGTGTGAGATATTTACAGATCACAAGAGTTTGAATACTTCTTTACCAGAAAGAATTGAATATGATGGAGAGGCAATGGTTGGAGCTGGTTAAAGATTACAATTGTACGATCAGCTATCACCCAGGAGAAGCAAATGTGGTAGCTGATGCTCTAAGCAGGAAATCTGTTGGATTAGCTCAGCTGATTGTCCAGAAGCCGTTGGCAGCTGATATTGAAAAGTTTACAGCAGTAATATGATTTTATCAAACCTCTCAGTAAGATCAAATTTGATAGACCAAATTCGAGAAGGTCAGCCGCAAGATGAACAATTGCCGAAATGGGTTAAACAAGATAAAGAAAGAGGCAGCAGCCTCTATTTTTCAGAAGATGGAATTGTTAGGTATTTGGGCAGAATCTGGGTACCTCAAGTAGAAGATTTGAGGACTGATCTTTTGAAAGAAGCTCATACAGCTCCATATTCAGTACATCCAGGAAGTATGAAAATGTACAAGGACCTCCAGCAGTTGTACTGGTGGCCAGGAATGAAGAGGAATGTTGCTAGATTTGTAGCTGGATGTTTGACATGTCAGCTGGTGAAGGCTGAACACCAACGACCAGCTGGATTGTTGAAACCACTGCCTGTTCCAGAATGGAAGTGGGAATGTATAGCGATGGATTTTGTGACTGGATTACCAAGGACTGCTCAAGGATATAACTCCATCTGGGTTATAATTGATAGACTCACTAAGTCTGCTCTTTTCTTACAAGTTAAAACAACATATGAGATGAGCAGATACGCAAAATTGTATGTTAAGGAAATAGTGAGGCTACATGGTGTTCCAGTTTCCATTGTATCAGACAGAGATCCTAAATTTACATCAGCTTTTTGGAAAAGTTTGCATAAAGCTATGGGTACAAAGCTAACATTCAGTACTGCGTTTCACCCCCAGACTGATGGAAAAACAGAAAGGGTGATCCAAATTTTAGAAGACTTGCTCAGAGCTTGTATTGTGGATTTTTCAGAAAATTGGGATTTGAAATTGCCACTGGTAGAGTTTGCCTACAATAACAGTTTCCAAGCTTCGATTCAAATGGCTCCATATGAAGCTCTCTATGGCAGAATGTGTAGAACACCACTTCACTGGGATGAAGTTGGTGAAAGAGCTGGTTTAGGACCAGATTTTGTGGAGCAAACAGCAGCAGCTGTTAGAAAAATAAGAGAAAGAATGAAAGCTGCTCAAAGTCGACAGAAAAGTTATGCAGATAATCGAAGAAGGGAACTGAATTTTGAGATAGGTGATCACGTATTTTTTAGAATATCTCCAATGAAAGGAGTTATGCATTTTGGAAAGAAAAGAAAGTTGAGTCCAAGATATATTGGACCATATGAGATTTTGGAGAAGATAGGAACGTTAGCCTATCGATTAGCACTGCCACCACAGCTGTCAGCGGTGCACAATGTTTTTCATGTATCAGCTTTGAGGAAATATGTTCCCAACCCTTCGCATATATTAAGTCATGAACCAATCCAGTTAACACCGGATTTAAGTTATGAAGAGCTGTTAGAGTAGATGCCCAACTAGCCAACTTGTGGCGTGTGGGTTTTATAGACTCTTGTATGAAACGATCTTTATATATGATATTCGCATTTCTTTATGACATTCTTTATTTTCATTATGTTATATAATGTTAACAATTGTGTTGGATAAAGAACTAGAATGCACCATAGTGTATGTTAGATGTGATAGTGGGTATGACGGCTATCATGAAATACATCTAATAGTCACTGTGTATTCTGAACACGTTCCTAGTCGATTGGGCCGTCAAAATGAGGATAAGGCCGCCCGAGTTCGAGACTAGCATCTGCGATGTGAAGTACCATGTTTCATTGGTAGGGAACATTGTGATGTTCTGAGCATGCAGATGGATAGTGACCTGATGATCTATCGAACTACCCTCGTTCGAACTTTCCAAGTGGTTACCATTTGTCGATTGGAAAAGTCCGAGGTCTTGGTTGTACTAATTAGTCCTCACTACTCGAAACGTCATTGAGACTCTACATGATAGGCGTCTCACTTTGACCTGTTTGCCGACTCACTTGGGGTCATACGGCGGCGGGATTGGGTAAGATCCCGATGCATGTAGGAGTCGATACTTCATTGTCGAGGATTCACCGCTCGCTTACATGCGTGGATATCCTATGCTATCTGAGGGGATAATAGTATAAATCTCTGGCCAGAGTACTGGATGTGTTTTAGGTAAATGGGTTTACCTAGTTACACTCGTGATGTCACTATTTGATCTTCGAGATGTATGCATAGCTATCGGATCTCTAGCGACTCTCGATTTACCAATGGTCGTTGATCTGATCGGGATATATGTGTTGAAAGGACCGTACTGTACGCTAACCACGACCAACTGGTTCTTGCAGGCACTATCAGTGATACCTAGGGGATCATGGGGCGATGTTGCTAGGCGCTTTACCATGATCCGTTGGGCAAGTCCGAAATTGTGATTTCGGAGCCACAATGGTTGTGGGCCCAGGCTAGCTGTATCCCTGAACCCATTGAGGGGGACGTTAAGGGGACCGTCCTTCACGACTCAACATTGATGGGTCATCTTGACACGTGATAGTAAACGGCGTCGTATTAATGGGCCCTTACTGGACGTGAGGTAAATTACATGGAGGTTGCACCGGTTGCAATTGAACACTACCTTTTAAGGGTCATGGTTGGCTGATATTATTCGGGACCATGATCGCTTGATTGGGCTCTGTGTACCCACTAAAGAAACTTGCTTTCCCGATTTCATTGGTGAAATCGTTAAAATAGTGGGAGGGTAATTCATAAAACTTAACGACCTTGTTTTATGTCTTAGCGTTATTTCATATATAGTTAGTAATGTATGTCTGTTTTCTTTTCAGTATAACTGCATTTATAATGTCTTCGATCAAAAACCCACTCGCTGCTATACTGGATAGCAACAAGTTCACCGGTCTGAACTACCAAGACTGGTTTCGAAACCTCAACATTGTGTTGGCTTCGGAGAAACTTCTTTATACGATAGAGAAGAGCCCTCCGAAGGAAGCCCCTGCCGATATCAGCCCTGAGGAGCTGGTGACGCTTCAACAATGGTGGGACGACGAGCTTAAGACTCGATGCTATGTGATGGCATCGATGTCCAACGAAATGCAACGGCGCTTTGAGAAGACAAAGTATGCTGCTGACATACTCTTTCATCTCAAGGAACTGTACGGGGAGAACTCTCGACATGAGAGGTTCACGGCTGTCAAGGAGCTTAGGACAAGCCGCATGCGCAATGGGACTTCGGTCCACGAGCATGGGGTTCGTATGATTGGGCTCGTTGAAAAGCTGTCGGGCCTTGATATCACACTTCCACACGAGCTGTCTGTGGATGTGCTTCTCCTCTCGCTACCCGCTGCATTCGACCACTTTGTGGTCAGCTTCAACATGAACAAGCTGGCAGCCACCCTTGAAGAGGTGGTTAACATGCTTGTAGTGTTTGAAGGAACCATAAAGAAGGACAAGCCCGTCCTCCTCATGGGCTCTTCTTCCTCTGCGAAGAAGGGGCCCAGACGCAAGGGTAAGAAGCGTTCTGCCCCTGCAAAGGAGGAAAAGCCCACTAAGAAGCCGAAGGCAAAGGCTTCCAAGCCAAACAAGACTGAGGATGTTTTCCACCACTGCCACAAGACTGGGCATTGGAGGAGGAACTGCAAGGAGTACCTCGAGAAGTTGCGAACTGCAAAAGGTATGTTCTATATCGAAATAAATATGTCTCTTAATTCTACTTCTTGGGTACTTGATACCGGATGTGGATCTCATATCTGCAATGATTTGCAGGTGATGACAAGAAGCCGACGTCTTAGAGAGGGTGAGACCCACTTGAGTCTTCTGATTTTAAGTTGTTGTTGAGAAACGTTTTATTTGTTCCCGAATTAATAAAGAACATTATTTCTGTTTCTATGCTTGATAGTGATGGATATTCTTGTATGTTTGCTAATTCGATTTGCAATATTTACAAGAATGAATGTTTGATTGGTATTGGGGAACGCGAAAACGATCTGTACACCTTAAAATTAAAACCAGTTCAAACTCGCGATGTGGAAACACATACAACAACAATTAAAAGGAAATACGATAGCTTAAACCCATCACAACTTTGGCACGCTAGGCTAGGTCATATTTCTCTGAGTAGGATGAACAAGTTAGTTAGGAGTGACATGTTTGATTTTTCAGACATTAACTCCCTACCGACTTGTGAGTCTTGTCTCAAGGGAAGGATGACTAAACAACCCTTCAAGGGCAAGCCTGAACGTACCCAAGGCCTATTGGATTTGATCCATACTGATGTGTGTGGTCCATTTAGTATTGGTACTAAGTACGGTCACACATACTTCATCACCTTTACCGATGATTACTCTAGGTATGGGTACTTGTACTTAATGAAGCACAAGTCTGAATCCTTTGAAAGGTTCAAAGAATTCAAGGCTGAAGTAGAAAATCAACTAGGCAAGAGTATTAAAGCACTTCGATCCGATCGAGATGGTGAATACTTAAGTGCTGAATTTCAAGACTATCTTAAAGAGAATGGGATTCTCGCACAGTGGACCCCTCCGGCCACACCACAGCTCAATGGTGTAGCGGAGCGTCGTAATCGAACCTTGATGGACATGGTTCGATCTATGATGAGCTTCTACAAAAACATCAAAGTTTACAACGGCTACCAGCTCCATTAGCTAATACACGTTTAATTTGTACATACAAAACCCGACGTAAGCACTTAAGACCAGTGGAACAAATATCTAGACTATCAGCAGGATAGTAAATCTTCGTGCTGCTGATCTAGCGCCTAAGTAGTATCTCTCGCTACCCGTCGTTGCTTCCCACTAGTTCTTTCTTCCTGTTGTCATGCACACATACAAAACAAAACAACAGCCGGATAAACTCCGGTGAGAATCATCTCAATATAATCAGCAGGTACGCACAATAATAAGAGAATGCATAACAGTGTATCAACTGTAAATGGTGATAGGTAGTATTATGTATGGCATGATCTCAACTAGACCGGATGTCGCATATGCTCTGAGTGTCATGAGCCGCTACCAAGCCAACCCAGACCAATTTCATTGGAAGGCTGTGAAAGATATTCTTAAGTACTTACGAAGGACTAAGAATACGTTCATGGTCTATGGGGGTGGTGAACTGAAATTGGAAGGCTACACTGATTCTAGCTTCCAATGTGACGTGGATGATTAGAAGTCTACCTTTGGATTTGTATTCATACTCAATGGTGGTGCTGTCTCTTGGAAGAGTTCCAAGCAAGACACCATCGCGGATTCAACCACTGAGGCTGAGTACATTGCAGCATCAGCTGCTGCTAAGGAGGCGGTTTGGATAAGGAATTTCGTCCAAGAGTTGGGCGTCATTCCTGATGGAGTTGGTCCAGTCCCGGTGTACTGCGACAATACGGGTGCCGTTGCGCAAGCAAAGGAGCCTAGGTCTCACCAAAGATCCAAACATATACTGAGGAAATACCACATAATCCGGGATATTGTGGCTAGAGGTGACATAGCAGTTGAGAGAGTCGCCTCTGCGGACAACGTTGCTGATCCACTTACGAAGCCCTTGCCAGGACAGTTGTTTGAAAAACATCGCGAAACAATGGGACTGCGCTTGATGAGTAGTTGGCTATAAGGCAAGTGGGAGATTGTTAGAGTAGATGCCCAACTAGCCAACTTGTGGCGTATGGGTTTTATAGACTCTTGTATGAAACGATCTTTATATATGATATTCGCATTTTTTTATGGAATTCTTTATTTTCATTATGTTATATAATGTTAACAATTGTGTTGGATAAAGACCTAGAATGTACCATAGTGTATGTTAGATGTGATAGTGGGTATGAAGGCTATCATGAAACACATCTAATAGTCACTGTGTATTCCGAACACGTTCCTAGTCGATTGGGCCGTCAAAATGAGGATAAGGCCGCCCGAGTTCGAGACTAGTATCTGCGATGTGAAGTACCATGTTTCATTGGTAGGGAACATTGTGATCTTCTGAGCATGCAGATGGATAGTGACCTGGTGATCTATCGAACTACCCTCGTTCGGACTTTCCAAGTGGTTACCATTTGTCGAGTGGAAAAGTCCGAGGTCTTGGTTGTACTGATTAGTCCTCACTACTCGAAACGGCGTCGTAATCGAACCTTGATGGACATGGTTCGATCTATGATGAGCTTCACTGAGCTTCCTACCTAGTTTTGGGGCTATGTGCTCGAAACGGCGGTAATGTTGTTGAACAATGTCCACACCAAGGCAGTGGATAAGACTCCATATGAGATATGGATGGGCAAACCACCCAAATACTCATACATGAGAATTTGGGGATGTCCTGCTTACGTGAAGCAGACAGTGGGAGATAAGCTGGATACGAGATCCATCTTATGTTACTTCGTTGGGTATCCAAAGAATTCCATTGGATACGACTTCTACTATCCCAACGAAACAAAAGTGTTTGTTTCTAGGAATGCCACCTTTATGGAAAGGGAATTTCTACTTGATATAAAGGGCAAAATAGTAGAACTCGAAGAGGTTCGAGAACCAACTGAGGTACCAAGTGAATCTCCTGCGCCTCCAGAGCCAGTACCGGAAATGGTCGCACCTAGGAGATCCGAAAGGGTTCCTAGGGCTCCTGAGATATATAGTTTTCTCCTTGAAGATGATCAAGGTGATCAAGTTGTTGGATCTGATCCAAGAACTTTCAAGGAGGCAATTTTCGATGCTGATTCCAATTTGTGGCTTGAATCAATGCACTCTGAGTTTGACTCAATGCATGCAAACCAAGTTTGGACTCTTGTTAATCCTCCCGAAGGAATTGTTCCTATTGGGTGCAAATGGGTATACAAGAGGAAACTTGGGCCTGATGGTAAGGTAATGACCTACAAGGCACGACTGGTCGCGAAAGGTTACACTCAAAGGCAAGGTGTTGACTATGATGAGACCTTTTCACCAGTCGCAATGTTCAAGTCAATTAGAATCTTACTAGCCATAGCCGCATGGTACGACTATGAGATATGGCAAATGGATGTGAAAACTGTGTTCCTTAAAGGAAACATTAAGGAAGAGATCTATATGACGCAGCCTGAGGGTTTCACATCTGTAGGAAGTGAGCATAAGGTATGCAAACTTCAGAGATCGATCTACGGTCTCAAACAAGCATCGAGGAGGAGTTCGAGACTAGTATCTGCGATGTGAAGTACCATGTTTCATTGGTAGGGAACATTGTGATCTTCTGAGCATGCAGATGGATAGTGACCTGGTGATCTATCGAACTACCCTCGTTCGGACTTTCCAAGTGGTTACCATTTGTCGAGTGGAAAAGAACACGTTCCTAGTCGATTGGGCCGTCAAAATGAGGATAAGGCCGCCCGAGTTCGAGACTAGTATCTGCGATGTGAAGTACCATGTTTCATTGGTAGGGAACATTGTGATCTTCTGAGCATGCAGATGGATAGTGACCTGGTGATCTATCGAACTACCCTCGTTCGGACTTTCCAAGTGGTTACCATTTGTCGAGTGGAAAAGTCCGAGGTCTTGGTTGTACTGATTAGTCCTCACTACTCGAAACGTCATTGAGACTCTACATGATAGGCATCTCACTTTGACCTGTTTGCCGACTCACTTGGGGTCATACGGCGGCGGGATTGGGTGAGATCCCGATGAATGTAGGAGTCGATACTTCGTTGTCGAGGATTCACCGCTCGCTTACATGCGTGGATATCCTATGCTATCTGAGGGGATAATAGTGTATAAATATCTGGCCAGAGTACTAGAATTGTTTTAGGTAAATGGGTTTACCTAGTTACACTCGCAATGTCACTATTCGATCTCCAAGATGTATTCATAGCTATCGGATCTTTTAGCGACTCTCGATTTACCAATGGTCGTTGATCTGATCGGGATATATGGATTGAAAGGACCGTACTGTACGCTAACCATGACCAACTGGTTCTTGCAGGCACTATCAGTGATACCTAGGGGATCATGGGGCGATGTTGCTAGACGCTCTTACCATGATCCGATGTGCAAGTCCGGAATTGTGATTCTGGAGTCGCAATGGTTGTGGGCCCACGGCTAGCTGTATCCCTGAACCATTGAGGGTCACACAAGTACTGGATTCATGATTTCTGCACGGAAACTGAGCTCAATGTGTTGAGCATATGAAGAGGATTTTAGGGAGTGTGACTTCCTAAAAGTCAACAGGGGTCAAATTGCAATTTCCAAAAGTTGGAGGACTAAACTGCAATTTTGGGATGGATATCGTCTTTTGGACCCGGGCCCGTTGGGCCGGTCTAAGTACATTACTAGTCTACTTATAATAGACTAAGGGCTTCATTAACACAAGACAACTCATAACCTAACCCTAGCTCCCAAGTTGGCCGCCCCCTCCTCTCATAACCTCACGCCGTCGGCCTCCTCCCTTGCGCCGCCGCCGTCCGCCGCCTCTTGCCGTGATCGGACTTGTTCCGATCAGCTTGACGGGGAGTTTCCGTCCATGCTGAAACCCATACCCTACCCCTAGCCCCCAAGTTGGCCGCCCCCTCCTCTCATAACCTCACGCCGTCGGCCTCCTCCATTGCGCCGCCGCCGTCCGCCGCCTCTTGCCGTGATCGGACTTATTCCGATCAGCTTGACGGGGAGTTTCCGTCCATGCTGAATTCGTCAGTCCTTCTAGTGCAGGCTGACAAAGGTGTCTTGATTCCGGTCGTGGACCTGATTGACGATCTACCGCCACCTACAGTTTGAAGTGCCGGTTTCCTCGTGAAACTGGTCGGAGCCAGGCGCCTAGACGCCAGCAAGGTAACTATCTACGAACACCCTATGAATGTTTGTAGATTTTATTAAATGTATTGAACACTTTCCGGGCAAATTTTTGATTTTCCGCTGCGCCCCGGGAAGTGGGATCCGGATCCGCCACCGTATGCCTACAAGAGCGACCAGAAAGAATTCTCCTCCGAGAAATTAGAAGATTATGAAACCGTAGTATTCCTATGGTTAAGATACAATGGTCTAATCAGTCGGAGCGAGAAGCAACTTGGGAAGCAGAAGCTGATATGCTAAGTCTTTACCCAATTTATTTGGTACGTAAATTTCGAGGACGAAATTTCAATAAGGAGGGTAGAGTTGTAACGCCCCAAAATCCATAGGACCACATTTATGCATTTTATTGATCTCATGGGCCAAATTGGCAATTTTAAATGTTATGTATTTGCTGATTCATTGATTTCAGAACATAAGATGCGTTGCGGCTTATTCCAGCAGTTGACTCCAAAGAGTGATGCACAAGCTGGTTTTAAATCGATTGAAAAATATTTTAAGGAGGACAAATGATTTCTTTTGAAAAAGGTTTGGTGTTTTACAAATTAAAATGATATGAAGGGAATTTTACTAAATTTTATAAGTGTGTCATGCTTGATTTTACAAGTAGCTTGCCACTAATCCCTTTCATATAAAAACCTGTTTTCAAAGTAAGATTTTTATCATTTGCAAAGAAAAATCTTGAAGTGTTCTTCAAAAATATTTCCAGAAGAGTTCGTTCGTTACTCAAAGAGAAGATTTCTGCAGGAATTGGTTGCCGTCGCAAAGCTTTGTTTAAGGCAAGTAAAAGCTGATCCTTTGCTACACCATTTGAAGCATATATTGATTTTTTATGGATCTGCTTGCCTGTATGTTTAAAATGATTTTACACATGTTCAAAGGAAAGAAGATGGGTTCGAAAATGATGTTTTAATGTTTATGATGCTTCCAAAATGTTTTCCAGAAACTTTATGACGTTTTAAAGTGCTGAGAATTCGAGTTATTCCCAGAATGTTTATGAATGTTCTTCAATTTACTAGTTGTAATATCAGAATTTGATAACGGTGTAATCGGTAGTTGCTAGTCGAATCATTATGAAGTTTGGTTTGATAGGCAACGGCTGATAGCATAGTTGTTGTTTTGATGTTACATATACCCAGTTTTATTCTAGCAGTTGAATTTTCTTGTTAAAATCCAGCAGCTGCGTTGTTTTCGTAAATTCAGCAGATGCACTGTTCACCAGCAGGTACATGTTTGTTATTAAAATACAGTAGATGCACTGTTCATCAGCAGATGCATTTTATTGTCAAATTTCAGCAGTTGCAATATTTGTTTATAAAGTACTGTTCATTGCGACTGGTTATTCATTGCAGTTGGTATTAGTCTTGCGACTGGTACTGTTCATTGCGTCTAGTTTTATAAATGTTAGCGCTTTTCTTGCGACTGGTTGTTTAACCTTTTTACTTACGACTGGTTGATGCACTAACGACGTCGTTCCCTTAAGTTACAAAATATCAGCAGATAGTCTTACGTCATCATATCTGTCACTTACTTCAACGACATTTTTATGCGAAGGCTTGCGGGCAATTCAGCTGTTGGTATTTCAGTAGTAGCGTGATCAGTTGTGAGCTATTACGTGAGGAGTCAGCAGTGAGTTGCAGGAGCATTCAGCTGTTGGTATTTCAGCAGTGGCATAATCAGATGTCAACGCTAGTCAACTGCAGTGAGTGTGAAGCGGGAAGCAGCAGTTAGCGTTAACGCGTGTGCGAGCAGCTGTCAAGTGTTGGTCAATAGCTGAGTTGACTGCTGATGTTCTAGAGCTAATCAGTCGTTGCCTTTGTGAGGGATCTGATTCAGTCGAGTGATCAGCTGTTGGTTTGAGTGACCAGCTGCTGGTAGTGAGGCGACGTCGTTTTACCTTTGTTAGCGGGAACCCTGATACGTCTTCGTTTGAGTTATTTAGCGTTTCAGCTGTTGGTCGTTTTGAGAGAGATCTGTTCTCAGCTGTTGGATGCTGCGGCGTCTTTTCGATTAATTGGTACGATGTCGTTTGATGTTGTGTATTTGTAGTGCGACGTCTGTTGGTGTCGACTGTTCCCGTTGAGAAGAAATGTTGGATTCAGTTGTAAGATTTCTACTGTAGCATTACCCGACGTCTGATTAGGGGAACAGCATCTGTTGTATGGAGATTTATATATATAAGTGTTGAGCGACACTTAGAGCATTTTCCACCCGATATTTCTTATCTCCATCTTCTAACCTCGATAGCTATTGTTCACCTGAACATTTCTTCCCTAGATTTCTATCGATTCCAGCCGTTGTTTTGAACGAGATTGGTGGCGCTGGGTTCTCCTTGAGTTGCTCTTTCGATTGCTACCCATTTGAGGCTGTAGTTCGACCTTGGATAGGATCGGGAAGTAGCAGTGTTGTTCGATTATCTTCGCCAAGTGAAACCCGAGACTTCTTCAGCTCTCTTTAGCTTTTGGGTAAGAATTTCCTATTGTTCTAAGCTTAGTATTAGCTGCTAGTACTTTGTTTAGAGATAGAACCAGAGTTAGGTTCTTGGCCGTAGGAAATTTTGTGTAGAGGATCAGATTTGCGCTAAAATATTACATGCCTTGTACAGAGTTCAGCTTCCAGGAAGTGCCTGCTGTGTTGGGCGTGACCAGCGAGGGGCAGATTTGTGCAGGTTGAGTTGTGTCGTGCCTTGAGAAATCTGTTGAGGTAGATTTAAGCTATTAGAGGTACGAATTGAGCAGCTCTAATAGTTTTGAGCGTGGACATGGCTATATTTCATGTTATGAAATCTGTTTGACTGCTGTTGTGTGTTTACGTGAAGCAGACTTGATGAATTGATTGAATGTATGTTCTGTTTTGCGTAAATTGTGCATGTAGAAATCAGATATGAATTTCTTGACATTCATGCATACATCTTGAGCCGGATTGATTGATTGATGTCCTGATTGAGAGCCACGTTGTGACTGGCCGACAGATGTGTCGTGCCCGAAAAGTCCAACGCTATCATCGGAGTGGTGACTGTCGGATTTGAGTGTCTACCACCGAGCTGTGATGGGCTGACGGGCCCCGAAGATCACGGATCGATGATTCCCCGGTTGATACACTGTGTGGGTATAGAGGCTCGACTTGAGTTGATTGCCAGTTGATACACTGGTCTTGATTACCGATTCCTTGACAGCCTCATGCATTTCATAACCTGATTTATAGCATGTTGCATGTTTGCTGTTTTTAGATGGCTCTTCGTACTGAGGCTTGACCTCGTATTTCTTTTCCTGCTTTTGTGTCTTTTGGGTCTGTGTTACCCATTTGTAGGATCTACAGGTAACCAAGCTGGACCGAGTGGAGCGCCTGCTGGTCGATCCCCATTCCCTTGAGTCCCAGTTATATGTTGTATTATATATTGAACCAGGAAATGCCCTGTGTTTTTATGTATTGGGGATCTGTATCTGATTTGATATTTGATATTACCTGTTTTGCGTATGAGTTTGATTTAACTTGTACTTTGATTATGAATAGTTTGAATGATGATTTGAGTTCAGGCCCAAATTATTTCGAAACATTTTTAAGCCCTGTTTTACGCTTCCGTGATTATGTGCTTAATTGTGCGGTAATCTTTGTTGATTAGCACGGGACCTGACATTTTTGGTATCAGAGCTTAAACTGGGATAAGCTCGTCCTCTTTTGATCACACTCGAGTCTAGGCACAGAGTTTTGATTTGATTTTTTATTGACTCTGTCAGGCCCCGTGCTAATTACTAACGATTAACACATAATAAGCGCATAAACACGGAAGCTAAAAATCAGGGCTTAAAAATTTTTCGAAATACTATGGGCCTGAACTTCAAATCATACATTCAAAATATTCAATACTCAAAATATGAGTTAACTCAAACTCATACAAAAAGTAACCACAATATCAGTTCAAAGTACAGATCCCCAAATACAATGATAACACGGGGCATCCCCCGGTTCAATACATATCATAAATAGACTGGGACTCAGGGACGCGGGGATCTATCAGCCGAACTTCCAATCTGCCCAGCTAGGTTACCTGAAACTCCTGCAAATGGGCAACACAGACCCAAACAACAAAAGCAGGAAAACAAGTACGAGGTCAAGCCTCAGTACGAAGAGCTATCAAAGCAGATAAACATGCAACATGCTATAATCAATGCTATGAATGCATGAGGGCTATCAAGAAATCGGATAGCTAGACCAGTCTATCAACTGGAAACTCAAATCAAGCCTCTATACCACACATAGCCAATCAGCCGTGGAAATCATCGGTCCGTGATCATCGGGGCCCGTCAGCCCATCACAGCTCGGTGGTAGACACTCGAATCTGGTAGTCACCACTCCGACGATAGCGTTGGACTTTTCGGGCATGACTCAACAGTCGGCCAGTCACAACGTGGCACCCAATCAGGTAATCAAATCAATCTGTCAATTCAGGCTCAAGATGTATGCATGAATGCCAGTCAATATTCATGCTTAATGCGTACAATTCATAATACGTGCAAACAGAATGTATAGCTCAAGCAATTCATTAAACTGTTCCACGTAACACATAACAGCAACTTCACAGATTTCACAACATTGAAATATAGACATGTTCACGCTCAAAGCTGCTAAGGGCTGCTCAATCGTACCTCGAATCCACAAATTATACCTCACATTTCAAACAGGGCACGGCAGCACTCACGACCAGAAACCAGCAGCTTTCGCGATCTTCTCCAAGGTCGCTCTGCAACTTCAAATGGGTAGAAATCGAAAAAGAAGTTCACAAGGAACCCAGCGCCACCGAAAACACTCAAATCTTCGACGGAGAACGACGGAAATCTAGGGAAGAAAGCCTCGGTGAACAGTAGCTCTACGAGGGTTTGAGAAAGAAGATAAGAAATATCTGGCTCTCAATTATTCCAAGTGTCGATCAACACCTCTATATATATACATCTCAAATCTCTCGACTGCTGCTCACCAATCCAGTCGTCTTGAACCATAGGAATCTTACGACTGGCACTCATGCTTCCTACAACAAACCAGACGCAACAATCCGGTCGCAACTATCCAGTCGCAACTATCCAGTCGCAAGCTATCCAGTCGCAACTATCCAGTCGCAACTATCCAGTCGCAAGCGCTAAAACAAAATCTGGTAGACTCCTCACAACTGGTACCAGACGCAATCCTCGAAACGCAGCGTTACAACTTAACCATACGACGTCGTGTTGCTCCCTTGACTGGTTCCTCAATTCCACAGCTGGTCATCCAGTCGCAACACTCAAAACACGGAGTTTAACTAAATCAAACGACGCCGTTACTCACGCGAGTATCGCTACCCACAGCTGCTCATCCAGTCGCAACACAATTCCTCCCGCGACTGGTTCTTCAATTCTTCGACTGGTCATTCTCTCACGAGCGCAACGACTGCCAGACGCAACACAAGCGCAACAACTGCTTTTCCTTTTCCACCAGCTGCAAGCTACAGTAACCATCAAATTCCAAATCCTACCAGTCGTTGGCTACAGCACGGTTGATTCAATATTTGGAGGAATTCGACAACTCTAACTTCAAAATTCACGTGGCTAAACCCAAACAATAGAATTAACCACTAATCTAAATCTGAATCCTCACAGACTCTGTGGCTTATGTGATTTTATTATCTGTCTCTTTGATATCTTCTATTAGTCTTACCTTGAGAATTATTTAGATGTCGTCGAGGAGAGGTAGAGGTAGGACTACTAGACGTACCGCAGAGGAGTCTAGGGCCTCGGATAGTGATGAGGGCAATCAGCAGGTTGAGGACGTTACGAGACAGATAAGCGAGATGGAGCTAGTTTTAGCTAGGTCCCAGCAGACGAACCCTCCGACTTTTGCTGCTGCTGAGGGTGGTGCGTTGGCCGAGAGTTGGCTAGTGCAGATGGAGGAGCTGTTTGATACTTTGGAGTACACTCCTGAGAAGAGATTAAAGCTGGCGGTGTTGCAATTGAGGGATAATGCGCAGCGCTGGTGGAGAGGTACTTCCCGTATCTTACGTGAGAGTGGGGCTGTGATTACTTGGGAGAGCTTCTGTGTCGCATTCCGGCAGGAGTATACCCCGGAGTCCTACTACAGCAGTCGAGAGCGCGAGTTTGATAATCTGAATCAAGGGAACATGAGAGTAGCTGAGTATGCCCGACAGTTCTCTTCGCTCTTGATGTACGTCCCCCATGTAGCCAACCAGGAGAGGACGAAGAGGAACAAGTTCATGAAGGGATTGAGACCTGACCTGTTCCGGATGGTGTTGTTTGGTTCTCCTACGACGTATGTTGATGCTGTGAATCGAGCGGTTGACATTGAGGAGAGTTTGTTGGAGGCAGAGGCTCCGGTTCAGCCGACGTCTGGACGTGCTTTTCAGCCGATGCATAGTATGTCGCAATCGTTCCAATCTCCTCAAGGGTCATAGCAATCGAATCATCAACAGTTTAGATCTCGAGGGAAGCAGTTCAAGAAGAAGGCGAATTCGAGTTATCTGGTTCTGTGAGTTCTGGTAGCAGTGGTTCTGGCAGTATGTCTTGTGGACAGTGCGGGGGGAAGCATCCGACTTCGTAGTGTCGTGGAGTTCAGGGATCTTGCCGTAACTGCGGACAGCCTGGACACTCTGCTAGAGTGTGTCCTTTGTTGAGGGGACAGACTTCGATTCCTTCTCAGCAGGGTTCGGCTGGTGGTTCTTCATAGAGTCTAGGTTTGGTGGATCTTCTAGACCTCAGTTTCAGATACCGCAGCAGGCCCAGGTGAATGCCTTGATGAGGGAGCAGGCTGAGGAGACACCTGGTATGTTTATCGCAGGTACATATCCTTGATTTTCCTGCGCGAGTTTTAATTTATACAGGAGCGTCACACTCCTTTGTTTCTGCATGGTTTGTGCATGAGTGTGGGTTGAGAGTTACTCCACTGTGTGATGTCGTATCTGTATCTACTCCTGCTGGTGTGTGGGTGATGTCCCGTGAGATCGTGGTGGATAGTGTGATTCGATTTGATCAGAACGTGCTAGTGGCGAATCTGATTGTCTTGGAGATGAGGGATTTTGATTGCATCTTGGGAATGGATGTATTGTCTAGCTATAAGGCTACTGTTGACTGTTTCCATGGTGTGGTGAGATTTCGCCCCGATTCCGATGAGAAGTGGGATTTCTACGGCACGGATTCGAGGTCGAAGATTCCACTGGTGTTTGCCATGGAGATGTTTTGTCTGTTATCGCTGGATAATGCTGGATTTATGATCTATGCGCTTGACGTTTCCCAAGAGTCACGATTGGAGTTGAGTGACATCCCGATCATCCGAGAGTTTCCCGACGTGTTTCTGGATGAGATTCCTAGATTTTCTCCGAGACGTGAGATCGACTTCAATATCGAGTTGGTTCCCGGTACAACCCCAATTTCTAGAGCTCCGTATCGGTTGGTGCCAGCAGAGTTGAAGGAACTCAAGGAACAGTTGAGAAACCTTCTGGAGAAAGGCTTCATCAGACCGAGTATGTCGCATTTGGGAGCTCCGATTCTCTTTGTGAAGAAGAAAGATGGATCTATGAGGATGTGTGTTGATTTTAGACAGTTGAACAAAGCGACGGTGAAGAACAAGTATCCATTGCCGAGGATTGATGACTTGTTCGGTCAGCTGCAAGGATCGGTGGTGTACTCGAAGATTGATTTGCGCTCTGGCTATCACCAGTTGCGGATTAGAGACGCTGATGTGGCGAAGACAGCTTTTCTGACGAAATATGGGCATTATGAGTTTCTTGTGATGCCGTTTGGGTTGACGAATGCCCCAGCTGTTTTCATGGATTTGATGAATCGCATCTTTAGCGAGTACATCGATCAGTTCGTGATTGTCTTCATAGATGACATCTTGGTGTATTCGAGAAGTTTGAGAGAGCATAAGGAGCATCTAAGATTGGTGTTGCAAAGATTGAGAGACTCGCAGTTGTACGCCAAGTTCAGTAAGTGTGAATTTTGGCTTGATAAAATTATATTTTTAGGTCATGTTATTTCAGCGCAAGGAATTTCGGTGGATCCGAGTAAGGTCGAAGCAGTTCTTAACTGGGAGACCTAGGAATGTTTCTGAGATCCGTAGTTTCTTGGGATTGGATGCCTATTATAGACGTTTCATCGAGAAGTTATCCTCGATAGCCAGGCCTATGACTCAGTTGACTCAGAAGGATAGGAAGTTCGTTTGGACTGACCAGTGCGAGTCTAGTTTTCAGACGTTGAAGGAGAAGTTGACTACTGCTCCTGTTTTGGCTCTACCGTCTAGATCTGGAGGATTTGTTGTATTCTCTGATGCTTCTCTGAGTGGTTTGGGTTGTGTGCTGATGCAGAACGGGTACGTGATTGCGTATGCATCTCGACAGTTGAAGCCTCACGAGACGAGGTACCCCGTTCATGATTTGGAATTGGCTGCGATAGTGTTTGCCTTGAAGATTTGGCGACACTATCTGTATGGTGAAGAATTTGTGGTGTACACCGACCACAAGAGTTTGAAGTATATATTCACGCAGTCGAACTTGAATATGAGGCAGCGTCGTTGGATGGAGTTGCTCAAGGATTTCAATTGCGAGATTCAGTATCAGCCTGGGCGAATGAACTTAGTAGCCGATGCTTTGAGTAGCAAGCCCATCCTGATATGTTAGCTTATTTGAGTGTCTCAAGAGTCTACGAGAAGTTGAGTACTTCTGGTTGGAGATTCCAGCCGGGTGATCAGTACTTCATGGTTTCTTTGATTCGAGTTGAACCGCAGATTATGAGTGACATCAGGGAGGCGCAGAGAACTGATCCCTATATACATGAATTGAAGATTAAAGCCCGAAGTGGTCAGTCTGATGATTTTTCTGTTGCTTCTAATGGGTGTCTGAGATTTTGAGGGAGATTGGTGGTTCCGAACCTAATCGATTTGAAAGAAACTATCATGAATGAAGCGCATTGTAGTCGGTACAGTGTGCATCCAGACGAGAGGAAGATGTACCATGCCTTGAAATCTCACTACTGTTGGGCAGGTATGAAGAGCGACATTTCTGGTTTTGTTGCTAGATGTTTGAATTGCCAGCGGGTCAAGGCTGAGAGGATGAGATCTGGTGGTTTGCTGCAGAGTTTATAAGTGCCTCAATGGAATTGGGAGCACATCGCCGTGGATTTTGTGACTCATTTACCTCGATCGAATAGGGGATGCGATGCGATTTGGGTGGTGATTGATAGACTTTCGAAGTCAGCCCATTTCATTCCCTATGATGTGAGGTGTTCGATGAAGAAAATGGTGAAGTTGTACATCGACCATGTGGTTAGATTGCACGGAGTGCCTGTTTCGATAGTGTATGATAGAGATCCAAGATTCACATCTCGATTTTGGAAATGCTTGCAGGCAGCGATGGGTTCGAGACTGGCTATGAGTACAGCCTACCATCCACAGACAGATGGTCAGTCTGAGCGGACCATTTAGACTTTAGAAGATATGCTGCATGCAGTGGTGATGGATTTCAATGGTGGCTGGCAGGATTCCTTGTCCTTAGTCGAGTTTTTGTATAACAACAGCTACCAAGTGACTATCGGGATGGCTCCATTTGAAGCTTTGTATGGTCGTAAGTGTAGATCTCCGATCTGTTGGAAAGAAGTTGGTGAGAAACAGCTTTCTACCCCTGATTTTGTGCAGCACATGAAAGATCAGATTGATTTGATTCGGAGTAGGATGAAGACTGCACAAGATAGATTTACCAGCTATGCTAACCGAAGACGTCGACCGTTAGAGTTTGAGGTTGGCGATCGTGTGTTTCTTAAGATTTCTCCTTTCAAGAGTATTATGAGATTCAGATTTAAGGGCAAATTGGCTCCTAGATTCGTTGGTCCTTTTGAGATTATTGAGCGGATTGGACATTTGGCTTATAGATTGAGGCTACCTGATGAGTTAGCAGCAATACATGATGTTTTTCATGTGTCAATGTTGAGAAAATATGAGCCAGATCCTACCCATGTTTTTAGAACCGACGACGTTGAGCCGGATTCTGCCTTGAGTTATGTTGAATATCCAGTGCATATTCTGGATAGGAAGGAGAAACAGTTGAGGAACAAGATAATTCCGTTGGTGATGGTCCAATGGAGCAAGCATGGCCGAGACGAAGCAACCTGGGAGGTTGAGGAGAAGATGAAACAAGATTGGCCTCATCTATTTGAGCAATGATAGTGAGAATTCCAGGTAAATTCTAAGCTTTGATTCGAGTCTGCTTAGTTGTTTGTGTTTCGATTTGAATGTTTGATTGTTTCTGCCCCTGTGTTTGCCTTTGATTTCAAGGACGAAATCTCTTAATATGGGGAGAATGTGAGGATTCAGAAATTCGAATAGTGATTAATCAGTTTTGCTTAGGATTAGTCACGAGATTTTAGGGATTACGAATTTCAGATTTTGAGGAATTGTAGTGAAGTTTGGTTTGTGAAGTTCAGACTTCTGGAAATGGAGTTCAGCAGTTGTATTTTGCTAGCGGGAAATGATCCCAGTAGTGTTTCAGCAGTAAGGTTTAGCGCTGGGAGAAGTAAAGCCAGCAGCGTTTTTATGCGAAGGCTTGCGGGCAATTCAGCTGTTGGTATTTCAGTAGTAGCGTGATCAGTTGTGAGCTATTACGTGAGGAAGTCAGCAGTGAGTTGCATGAGCATTCAGCCGTTGGTATTTCAGTAGTGGCATAATCAGATGTCAACGCTAGTCAACTCAGCAGTGAGTGTGTAGCGGGAAGCAGCAGTTAGCGTTAACGCGTGTGCGAGCAGCTGTCAAGTGTTGGTCAAAAGATGAGTTGACTGCTGATGTTCTAGCGCTAATCAGTCGTTGCCTTTGCGAGGGATCTGATTCATTCGAGTGAACAGCTGTTGGTTTGAGTGACCAGCTGCTGGTAGTGAGGCGACGTCATTTTACCTTTGTTATCGGGAACCCTGATACGTCGTCGTTTGAGTTATTTAGCGTTTCAGCTGTTGGTCATTTTGAGAGAGATCTGTTCTCAGCTGTTGGATGTTGTGACGTCGTTTCGATTAATTGGTACGACGTCGTTTGATGTTGTGTATTGTAGCGCGACGTCTGTTGGTGTCGGCTGTTCCCGTTGAGAAGAAACGTTGCATTCAGTTGTAAGATTTCTACTATAGCATTACTCGACGTCTGATTTAGGGGAACAGCAGCTGTAGTATGGATATTTATATATATAAGTGTTGAGCGACACTTAGAGCATTTTCCACCCGATATTTCTTATCTCCATCTTCTAACCCTCGATAGCTATTGTTCACCCGAACATTTCTTCCCTAGATTTCTGTCGATTCCAGCCGTTGTTTTGAATGAGATTGGTGGTGCTGGGTTCTCCTTGAGTTGCTCTTTCGATTGCTACCCATTTGAGGCTGTAGTTCGACCTTGGAGAGGATCGGAAAGTAGCAGTGTTGTTCGATTATCTTTGCCAAGTGAAACCCGAGACTTCTTCAGCTCTCTTTAGCTTTTGGGTAAGAATTTCCTATTGTTCTAAGCTTAGTATTAGCTGCTAGTACTTTGTTTAGAGGTAGAACCAGAGTTAGGTTCTTGGCCGTAGGAAATTTTGTGTAGAGGATCAGATTTGCACTAAAATATTAGATGCCTTGTACAGATTTCATCTTCCAGGAAGTGCCTGCTGTGTTGGGCGTGACCAGCGAGGGGCAGATTTGTGCAGGTTGAGTTGTGCCGTGCCTTGAGAAATATGTTGAGGTAGATTTAAGCTATTAGAGGTACGAATTGAGAAGCTCTAACAGCTTTGAGCGTGGACATGGCTATATTTCATGTTATGAAATCTGTTTGACGGTTGTTGTGTGTTTACATGAAGCAGACTTGATGATTTGATTGATTGTATGTTCTGTTTTGCGTAAATTGTGCATGTAGAAATCAGATATGAATTTCTTGGCATTCATGCATATATCTTGAGCCGGATTGATTGATTGATGTCCTGATTGAGAGCCACGTTGTGACTGGCCGACAGATGTGTCGTGCCCGAAAAGTCCAACGCTATCATCGGAGTGGTGACTGTCGGATTTGAGTGTCTACCACCGAGCTGTGATGGGCTGACGGGCCCCGAAGATCACGGACCGATGATTTCCTCGGTTGATACACTGTGTGGGTATAGAGGCTCGACTTGAGTTGATTGTTAGTTGATACACTGGTCTTGATTACCGATTCCTTGACAGCCTCATGCATTTCATAACCTGATTTATGCATGTTGCATGATTTGCTGTTTTTAGATGGCTCTTCGTACTGAGGCTTGACCTCGTATTTCTTTTCCTGCTTTTGTGTCTTTTGGGTCTGTGTTACCCATTTGCAGGATCTACAGGTAACCAAGCTGGACCGAGTGGAGCGCCAGCTGGTCGATCCCCATTCTTTTGAGTCCCAGTTATATATTGTATTATATATTGAACCAGGGAATGCCCTGTGTTTTTATGTATTGGGGATCTGTATCTGATTTGATATTTGATATTACCTGTTTTGCGTATGAGCTTGATTTAACTTGTACTTTTATTATGAATAGTTTGAATGATGATTTGAGTTCAGGCCCAAATTATTTCGAAAAATTTTTAAGCCCTGTTTTACGCTTCCGTGATTATGTGCTTAATTGTGCGGTATCTTTGTTGATTAGCACGGGGCCTGACAGGACGTATGTGCGAGGGGACTACGGTCCGTGAGCAATATGGTCCGTATGATTGGGCTCATTGAAAAGTTGGTGGGCCTCGAGCTCTTGCTTCCACATGAAATATCTTTGGATTTGTTTATCCTCTCCCTGCCTGCTGCATTCGACCCGTTCGTGGTCAACTTCAACATGAACAAGCTGGATGCCACCATTGAAGAGTTGGTGAACATGCTTGTAGTGTTTGAAGGGACCATGAAGAAGGACAAGCTCGTCCCCTTTTGGGCTGCTCTTCATCAGTGTGGAAGGGGCCCAAATTCATGGGTGGCAAGCGTTCTGCCCTTGCGAAGGAGGATAAGCCCAACTATAAGCTCAAGGCTAGGGCTCTTAAGCCGAAAATCTGAGGACGTTTGCCACCATTAACACAAGCCTGGGCATTGGAGGAGGAACTGTCAGATTACCTCGAGCAGCTGCGAACTGCGAAAGGTATATTCTATATTGAAATAAATATGTCTCTTAACTCGACTTCTTGGGTACTTGATACCGGATGTGTATCTCATATCTACAATTACTTGGAGGTAATGACAAGAAGTCGACGTCTTAGGATGGGTGAGACCCACTTAATGCTAGGGAACGGAGCAAGAGTTGCTGCCGTAGCAATAGGAGACGTTTATTTATTTCTTCATTTAATTTCAAGTTGTTATTAAAGAATGTTTTGTTTATTCCTGAATTAATAAAGAATTATTTCCATTTCTATGCTTGATAGTGATGGATATTCTTGTCATTTTGCTAATTATTTGCATTATTTACAAGAATGAGTGTTTAGTTGGAATTTTGGAACGTGAAAACGATCTATACAACTTAAAATTGAGAGAAGTTCCAACTCCCATGACGTTGGCTCATGTTATTGGGGACGTTATGGCGACCGTCCATTACAACTCAAAATTGATGGGTCGTCTTGACACGTGATAGTAATTGGCGTCATATTATTGGGTCCTTACTAGACGTGAGGTAAATACATGGAGGTTGCACCTGTTGCAATTGGGCTCTACCTTTTGAGGATCATGGTTGGCTGATATTATTCGGGAACGTGATTTCTTTATTGGACTCTATGTACCCACTAAGGAAACTGGCTTTCCCGATTTCATTAGAGGGTGGTGAAATTGTTAAAATAGTGGGAGGGTAATTCATGAAACTAAATGACTTTTTTTTACGTCTTAGCATTTTTTATGAATAGTCAGTAATGCATGTCTGTTTTTCCTTTCAGTATAACCTACAATCAAATTTGTATTCGATTAAAAATTCACTTGTTGTTACACTGATAGCAATAAATTTACTGGCGCTAACTACCAGGATTGGTTGCGCAACGTCAAGATTGTCTTGGCTTCGTAGAAGCTTCTCTACACGCTAGAGAAGAGCCCTCCAAAGGAGGCCCCTGCTAATGCCAGTCCTGAGTAGCAGGCAAAATTAGAAAAATGGTGGGAGGATGAGCTAAAGCACGGTGCTATATAATGGATTATATGTACAACAAATTGCAGAGGCGATTCGAGGAGACGGGGTATGCTGCTGAAATACACCTTCACCTCAAGGAACTGTATGGGGAGAACTCTCGAACGGAGAGGTACACTACGGTCAAGGAACTCATGACTGGACACATGTGCGAGGGGACTTTGGTCCGCGAGCATGGGGTCTATATGATTGGGCTCATTGAAAAGTTAGTGGGCCTCGAAATCTCGATTCCACACGAACTGTATGTGGATTTGCTTCTCCTCCCTTGCTGCTGCATTCGACCCACCCGTTTGTGGTCAACTTCAATATGAACAAGCTGGATGTCATCCTTGAATAGTTGGTAAACATGTCGTGTTTGAAGGGACCATAAAAAGGAAAATCTCGTCCTCCTTTTGGGCTCTTCTTCATCTACGAAGAAGGGGCCCAAATGCAAGGGTAATAAACGTTATGCCCTTGCGAAGGAGGAGAAGCCAACAAGAAGCTCAAGTAAAGGGCTCCTAAGCCGAACAAGTCTGAGGATGTTTGCCAACATTGCCACAAGCCTGTGCATTGGAAGAGGAACTGTCGGGATTACCTCGAACAGCTGTGAACTGCAAAAGATATATTCTGCATCGAAATAAATATGTCTCTTAACTCGACTTCTTGGGTACTTGATATCGGATGTGGATCTCATATCTGCAATGACTTGCAGATAATGACAATAATTCGGCATCTTAGGGTGGGTGAGACGCACTTAAGGCTGGGAAACGAAGCAAGGGTTGCGGCCGTAGCAATAGGGGATGTGTATTTATTTCTACATTCTAATTTTAAGCTGTTATTGAAAGATGTTTTGTTCGTTCCTGAATTGATAAATAACATTATTTCTGTTTTTATGCTTGATAGTGATGGATATTGTTGTTATTTTTCTAATTCTATTTGTAATATTTACAAGAATGAATGTTTAATTGGAATTGGGGAACGCGAAAACGATCTACAAACTTAAAATTGAGAGAAGTTCAACTCACGATGTGGAGACACATACAACCACAATCAAAAGGAAATACGATAGTCTAAACCCGGCACAACTTTGGCATGCTAGGCTAATTCATATTTTCTTAAAGATGATGAACAAGTTGTTTATGAGCGACATGTTTAATATGACTGATATTAAATCCTTGCCAACTTGCGAGTCTTGTCTCAAAGGAAAAATGACAAAATTGCCCTTCAAGGGCAAGACTGACGTGCTCAAGACCTATTGGACTTGATCCATACTGATGTGTGTGTCCCGCTTAGCATTGGTACTAAATCTGGCCACACCTAATTCATCACCTTTACCGATGGTTATTATAGGTATGGGTACTTGTACTTAATGAAGCACAAGTCTGAATCCTTTGAAAGGTTCAAGGAGTTCAAAGGCTGAAGTAGAAAATCAAATGGGAAAAAATAATATCACACTTCGATCCGATTGAGGTGGAGAATACTTGAGTGTGGAATTTCAAGACTATCTTAAGGAGAATGGAATTCTCTCACAGTGGATCCCTCTGGCCACACCACAACTCAATGGTGTAGCGGAGCGTCGTAATCGAACCTTGATGGACATGGTTCGATCTATGATGAGCTTCACTGAACTTCCTGCCTCGTTTTGGGGCTATGCGCTTGATACAGCGGTAATGTTGTTGAACAATGTCCACACCAAGGAAGTGGATAAAACTCCATATGTGATATGGATGGGCAAGCCACCAAAATACTCGTACTTGAGGATTTGGGGATGTCCTGCTTACGTAAAGCAGACATTGGGAGATAAGCTGGATAATAGATCCATCTTATGCTACTTCATTGGATATCCAAAGAATTTTATTGGATACTGCTTCTACTATCCCAGTGAAATAAAATATTTGTTTCTAGAAATGCCACCCTTTTTGGAGAAGGAATTTCTACTTGATAGAAAAGGCAAGATAGTAGACTTGAAGAAATTCGAGAACCAACTGAAGTATCAAGTGAATCTCCCACACCTCAAGAACGATAGTAGACTTGAAGAAATTCGAGAACCAACTGAAGTATCAAGTGAATCTCCCACACCTCAAGAACCAATCCTTGATATGGTAACACCTAAGAGATCTGAAAGGGTTCCTAGGGCGCCTGTTAGATATGGTTTCCTTCTTGAATAGGATCAAAGTGATCAAACTGTTGGATGTGATCCAAGAACCTTCAAGGAGGCGATTTTCGATTCCGATTCTAATTTATGGCTTGAAGCAGTGCAATCTGAGATTGACTCAAAACCAAGTTTGGACTATTGTAAATCCTCCTGAAGGAATAGTTCCCATTGGGTGCAAATAGTATACAAGAGAAAACTTGGGCCTGATGGTAAGGTATTTACCTACAAGGCGTGATTGGTCACAAAAGATTATACTCAAAGACAATGTGTTGACTATGATGAAACCTTTTCACCAGTTGCAATGTTCAATTCGTTTAGAATCCTGCTAGCCATAGCCGCATAGTACGACTATGAGATATGGCAAATGGATGTGAATACTGCGTTCCTTAATGTAAACATTAAGGAAGAAATCTATATGACGCAGCATGTGGGTTTCACATCCGTAGGAAGTGGGCATAAAGTATGCAAACTTTGGAGATCGTGTTGGGATCCGGATCGCGCCCCCCGGCGAGGCAGCGGAATAACAGAAATCACATGTCCGGGAGACGATCAATACGATGATACATAACAATTATGACATTCATAGGGCGTTTAGAATCGCTACCTTGCTGGCAACTCGTGCCTAGCTCCAACCGGTTTCGTAAAGAAAACGACACTTCACGGTAGACTGCGGTAGATAACGCCAATCAGGTCCACGACTGGATACGAGACTCCTTCGTCAGCCTACACTAGAAGGCCTGACGAGATCTGTGCGGACGGATTCTCCTCGTCGAATTGGCCGGAACGAATTCCGGCAACTCGAGGCGGCGGCGGCGGCGGCGGCTTCGGCTTTGTGAGAGAGGAGGGGCGGCTACTTAGCACTAGGTTTAGGGTTAGCTTAAGTGTGTTCTGTATTATGAAGTCTAATCTATATTAAATAGATATTAGTGTTGGACTTGGACCGGCCCAACGGGCCCGGGTCCAACGGATGAACATTCAGTTCATCTCCATCACCGAGACTTCATCGTAACTTCGATCGCCGATCAGATCGGACCGATCGACTCAGTTTCCAAAACTGAATACTATGATCTGAAAAACCATTTTCAGAACCCCAGTGCAAAATGACCGTTTTGCCCCTCAACAGCAGGAAACCCCGGTTTGACCCCTGTTGACTTTTAGGAAGTCGCACTCCCCAAAATCCTCTTCTCGTGCTCAAAACATTGAGCTGAATATCCGTGCGGGAATCTTGAATCCAGTACTTGTGTGACCCTCAATGGTTCAAGGATACAGCTAGCCATGGGCCCACAACCATTTTGGCTCCGGAATCACAATTCCGGACCTGCCCAACGGATCATGGTAAAAGCGTCTAGCAACATCGCCCCATGATCCCCTAGGTATCACTGATAGTGCCTGCAAGAACCAGTTGGTCGTGTTTAGCGTACAGTACGGTCCTTTCAATCCATATATCCCGATCAGATCAACGACCATTGGTAAATCGAGAGTCGCTATAGATCCGGTAGCTATGCATACATCTTGGAGATCGAATAGTGACATCGCGAGTGTAACTAGGTAAACACATTTACCTAAAACACTTCTAGTACTCTGGCCAGAGATTTATACACTATTATCCCCTCAGATAGCATAGGATATCCACGCATGTCTGCGAGCGGTGAATCCTCGACAACGATGCATCGACTCCTACATGCATCGGGGTCTCACCCAATCCCGACGTCTTATGACCCCAAGTGAGTCGGCAAACGGGTCAAAGTGAGACGCCTATCATGTAGAGTCTCAATGACTTTTCGAGTCGTGAGGACTAATCAGTACAACCAAGACCTCGGACTTATCCACTCGACAAATGGTAACCACTTGGAAAGTCCGAAGGAGGGTAGTTCGATAATCATCCACGTCACACTGGAAGCTAGAATCAGTGTAGCCTTCCAGTTTCAGTTCACCACCCCCATAGACCATGAACATATTCTTAGTCCTTCGCAAGTACTTAAGAATATCTTTCACAGCCTTCCAATGCAATTGGTCGGGGTTGGCCTGGTAGCGGCTCGTGACACTCAGAGCATATGCGACATCCGGTCTAGTCGAGATCATGCCATACATAATACTACCTATTGCCGAGGCATACAGTACACGTGCCATACTCTCTATCTCCTCATCAGTCTTTGGACACATAGACTTGGATAGAGTGACCCCGTGGCACATAGGTAGGTGTCCTCTCTTGGACTCTTCCATAGAGAACCTTTTAAGTATGGTGTCGATGTAGGTAGCTTGGGTGAGTCCGAGCATCCGTTTAGATCTATCCCGATAGATCTGTATTCCAAGAATATAGGATGCTTCACCCATGTCCTTCATTGAAAATCTGCTAGACAGCCATACTTTAGTTGACTGCAGCATTCCTACATCATTCCCAATGAGTATAATGTCGTCAACATAAAGTACGAGAAATGTCACAGCGCTTTTAACTACCTTTTTATAGACACATGGCTCCTCGGGATTCTTGATGAAACCAAATTCCTTAATTGTTTCATCGAATCTCAGGTTCCAACTTCGCGATGCTTGTTTGAGATCGTAGATCGATCTCTGAAGCTTGCATACCTTATGCTCGCTTCCAACAGATGTGAAATCCTCAGGCTGCGTCATATAGATCTCTTCCTTAATGTTTCCATTAAGGAACGCAGTTTTCACATCCATTTGCCATATCTCATAGTCGTACCATGCGGCTATGGCTAATAAGATTATAATTGACTTGAACATTGCGACTGGCGAGAAGGTTTCATAATAGTCAACACCTTGCCTCTGAGTGTAACCTTTCGCGACCAGTCGCGCCTTGAAGGTCATTACCTTCCCATCAGGCCCAAGACACCTTGCCTTTGAGTGTAACATTTCGCCACCAGTCGTGCCTTGTAGGTCATTACCTTACCATCAGGCCCAAGTTTCCTCTTGTACACCCATTTGCACCCAATAGGAACAATTCCTTCGGGAGGGTTAACGAGAGTCCAAACTTGGTTAGCATGCATTGAGTCAAACTCAGACTGCATTGCTTCAAGCCATAAGTTAGAATCAGCATCGGAAATTGCCTCCTTGAAAGTTCTTGGATCAGATCCAACAACTTGATCACCTTGATCATCTTCAAGGAGAAAACCATATCTCTCAGGAGCCCTAAGAACCCTTTCGGATCTCCTAGGTGCGACCATTTCTGGTATTGGCTCTGTAGGTGCAGGATACTCACCTGGTACTTCGATTGGATCTCGAACCCCTTCGAGTTCTACTATTTTGCCCTTTCTATCAAGTAGAAATTCCCTTTCCATAAAGGTGGCATTCCTGGAAAAAAACACTTTTGTTTCGCTGGGATAGTAGAAGTAGTATCCAATGGAATTCTTTGGATACCCAATGAAGTAGCATAAGATGGATCTCGTATCCAGCTTATCTCCCACTGTCTGCTTCACGTAAGCAGGACATCCCCAAATCCTCATAAATGAGTATTTGGATGGTTTGCCCATCCATATCTCATACGGAGTCTTATCCACTGCCTTGGTGTGGACATTGTTCAACAACATTACCGCCGTTTCGAGCGCATAGCCCCAAAACAAGGTAGGAAGTTCAGTGAAGCTCATCATAGATCGAACCATGTCCAACAAGGTCCGATTACGACGCTCCGCTACACCATTGAGCTGTGGTGTGGCCGGAGGGGTCCACTGTGAGAGAATCCCATTCTCTTTCAGATAGTCTTGAAACTCAGCACTTAAGTATTCACCACCTCGATCGGATCGAAGTGCTTTAATACTTTTGCCTAATTGATTTTCTACTTCAGTCTTGAATTCCTTGAACCTTTCAAAGGATTCAGACTTGTACTTCATCAAGTACAAGTACCCGTACCTAGAGTAATCATCGGTAAAGGTGATGAAGTATGTGTGACCGTATTTAGTACCAATACTAAATGGGCCGCACACATCAGTATGGATCAAATCCA